>VWZF01006212.1:221538-331080 GCA_013396755.1 Sclerurus mexicanus | reverse complement strand
CAACCCACAGTGTGTGGAGATGTTATGGCTGGGTGAGTCCGCAGAAAGCAGAAAGGCAGTGTTGGGCCAAGACTGAGGTGCACAGGAATGCGTCCAAGGTTTACTTCTGTCATTAATTAGCACTGGTTTTCTCTCTGGCCTCACAAGCCCCTCCACAGAAGAATACAGAGATCTCCTTGGCAGAGCCTCAGCACTGGGTCATCTCCAGTCAAGTGAGCTCCAATCAGCACATGGGACTTTTGCAGATGGGAAGGAGGAATTGCCCTGACTCCACTGGTGCTGCAGGGCTGGATCTGTTCCTTACACAGGAGATGAGATAGAACAATTGGTTTGGAACCTGTTCAAGCTGGGGCCAGCCATATCTCTTCAGGTAGAGTCTGAGCAGCACAAGTGAGTGTGTCAACCTGACAGAAGGAATTACTGTCCAAATAAAGGGGATGGAAAGAAGCACACAACTCATGTTTCAGACTTACATTTGTTTAACTTGGCTGCAGTAGCACAGCCAGGCAAGTCTCTGGACTGTTCCTAAAGCAACACACAGTCCATCCCCTACTGTACCAAGACAGCCTCTGCCAAGAGAAGCATGGCACAAAGAGGTGGGGAGCGGGTCTGTAGCTCCACAGTGCTGCTGGACAACAGGAGGGGCAAGGAGAGGAGGGACACAGGGTGGACTTTCCACCCTTAACACAGACCCTACCTGGCCACAGTGGATACTTACAGTTGCAGGCTTCTCTGCCTCTCTGACCAGCTTTGGAAAATGAGCTGTCACCACTCTGCCCTGGAATCCAGAAGCCATTCTGGAGGATGCCATGGACGTGGACGGAGGAGTCGTGCCAGTGGCCATGTCTCAGCTCACCTGGAAGGAGCAACAACAGAATTTTGGAAATCCAGAATTCCTTTCATGACAG
Source organism: Sclerurus mexicanus (assembly GCA_013396755.1). Taxonomy (NCBI): domain Eukaryota; kingdom Metazoa; phylum Chordata; class Aves; order Passeriformes; family Furnariidae; genus Sclerurus; species Sclerurus mexicanus. Next base: position 330,172 of record VWZF01006212.1, on the reverse strand, counting down.
ACCCAAAGGATACACTGGTGTCTCCAGGCTGTGGCATCCTTCTCCAGAAGTGGAGAACACAAGGCCTTCCCACCCTGATTCATCATTAGACCATATTTAAGTGGTCGAGTTAAGATTCATAGCTGTAAAACCCCAGAACAAGCAGTCCCTGAGCCAAAACAGCCTTTTGCTGTGGGTGCAAATGAGCCACAAGGACACACCAGAGCCTGTTGGCATTTCTCATCTTCCCCCCCTTTCCATTACTTTTGGACCCCCATTATCTGGAGTTATTAACCAAATCTCTATTAATATTCAAACTATCCTTTATTACCCTTTACAAGGTTTTTGGTGGGAACAGAAGGAAAATAAATGTTGCTTGGCTGCCTCATTTTGCAAGAGCAGCTGACCTGATGGGACTGTGCCTGGTTAAACAACCCCAGCTCCCTCAGCAACTCCTCATAAAACTTGTGAGGAGGCTGAGGACAGGTAATTCCCACTTCTCTATGAGGATTCACTAGGTGGAGCACCCAGTCTACCTGCCTGAACCACCTAGGCTACTTGGAGGCTGTGGATAACCTGGAAGACCATTGTCCACCCAGAGAACTGCTAACATCAAGGTAACAATCAAACATTTGTCTCCATGCTGGCGGTTTCACAGAAATCAACGGAACCAGGAGACAATGGAGAGAACCTGGAATGGAGGCAGAACTGGATCTATGCGTGGACAGAGCCTGGGCAGTGAAAGGACAGAGCCCAACACTTCCTCTCCTCAGTCAGAGCAGGAGGATTTGACCTGGCAGGACAGAGCTCGGAGCTTGACACTGGCCAAAGCCCACTTGTGTTTCTGCTCCTGAGCTCCTGCTCTGCTGCAGGAAGTGTGAGTCAGTGTCAGTGCTGGAACACCATGACTGTCACAGTGTGCACCTGCTTATGTATATATGAAAAATAGCCCGTGTCCTGGTTACACATCCCACCTCAAGCCGCTGGAACCCCCCTCAGTCCCTGCTGAGCCCCAGAGCGTGTCCCGAGGCTGATGGTCATGAGCTTCCCAGGGGCTTGGCTTAATCCTTTCCCAGAAATGGCTCTTCCTTGAAATACTTTAGCCGGCAACTTTGAGAAGCCTGCCTGCAGCTTCCTGCCCTGTTGGCCCAGGGGTACAGCTTGGAGGAGCTGTTCTTAGTATGAGCTGTTGCTATGAAATCAAAGTGGGAGAGCAGCCAGATATGGGTGAAGTGAATGGGGGGGGGCAGTGGCGGAAAGGCAAAAATAGCAATATCCAGAGTGACATACACAGCCAGAGAAAGCTATTTTTTGAACTTTTCAGTCAGCCCATTGTCCTGCAGTGAAAGTCCCGGCACCTTCAAAAGCAAGGATGTTTATCTGTGCTCACAGGCTCTACCTCAGTGAGCAGGAAATGATACAGCAGCACTGAAATCATCTCCTCATGGCCTTTCCATGATGTGGGTCCAGCTCCTGCTCGGGATCTGCAAAAGCCTGGTACCTCCATGGGCTGGGCTTGTCCCAGAAAACCCTCTCCTGCCCTGTGGGAGAATCCCAGCCTCTGGAGGTGTCCAGGACACAGAGGGAGGTCAGTGTTTGAGAGCCCTGGTTCACCCATACTGGCTCCTAGTTACCAGCACCCTGCTGAGGGATCTCTCCCTGCTATGGGAACACTTAAACAGGACTGAGGGGTTTGCTCATTAACTCCAGGATGGGAGCAGCAATTTTTAGCCGAGGAAGTGATAACTGCCGCATGATGGCATCCTCTGCTGCAGCAGGAGGCAGAGGCCCTTCCAGCTCAGGAAGCTCTGCAGGAGTCTTCCCAGGGGTGAGGGGTGGGCAGAGTGTGGTGTGAGCTCCTTAGTGCGAGTGGCACCCTTTCACAGAGCAGGAAAGGACACGTGTCACTTCCTCAAGGTCCCTGTCACCTTAGGGCTGGCAGGGCAGTGAAAGGCCATTATTGCAGGCCAGGCACAGGCGGGTTTTTTCCTTATCAGCCATCCGCTGAGTGCCCAGGGGAAGCTGCACATCCTTTGCTGACGGGGGTCTTTCCTCTCAGGGGATGCCTGTCGGAGGTGGCCAGGGGGCTCACAGGGGTCAGCTGCACCACTGCCCCTGCACCTCTCCCAGCACTTGCTAGAGCTACCCCATCCCTTCTGTCACAGCTCGGGGGGTCCTCAAGGGGTCTCTAAATTTCACCGCAGTGGCCTGGAACAGATGAGCCTGCAGTTCTGGAGGTGTGGGCTGGGGTTGGACAGGGAGGAGGCCGTGGGGAGGGCTTTGGGCTGTGGTCCAGGTATGTGAGAAGGGACTTGGGCATGTCAGATTTTTGTGCAGATGGTTTGTTTTGTTTTGGCACACAGGTGTGAACAGGACTACCTTCACTCACAGCCCTGGTTTGAGATCAGCTCTGTCCTGGGGGGGGAAGGGGAATTGTTTCCCAAACAACATTTTGAATCCCAGACATGTCTCATCTCTTCTTTCTTCAGTTGTCCTGTGCTACCTCCTTGGGTTGATATGAAAAATCATAGCTCAGGTAGGAATCTGTCTTACTCTTGCCCCCAGCACCTTATTTTCTAGCTATTCCCAGCCAACACAAACATGCTAATGGCTGGCATCTGTAGCCTGTTTCTCTTTTAGGAGACAAGATGGCTTCACTGACCCTAAAAACACACCCACAGCCACAACAGTGGGTCAGGAGCCTAAGCTCTTGCACCAGATGGTGGGACAGGTGTGATCCTTTCATGGTCCCAGAAAGAAAGCTTGGGTAAGTCAAAAGTGTTCTCTCCTGGGGCCAGGCCGACTCTGGCCATCTAAATACACTGGTGAGGGAGCAGGTTACAAGTGGGGTTATAGCTGGAACCCACAGGAGTGTAGAGGTTCAAGGATATGCTCTTTTCTTACAATGGTGCAGAAAGACTGGGGTGGGAGAGAGGGAAGGGATCCAGTGACTCCTTGATCTGTCAGCTGAGCCAGCAAGGCTTGAAAATGGTTAAGTGTCTGAGCAGGTACACGTGTGCCTGGCTTTGTTTTCCTGCCCAGTCCTTTTGTGTTTGTTGTGCTGGTTCATGTAAAGGTTCCCTGAATGTTGGAAGACATGTGGACTCCTGGGGCCGTTTCCTGCTGCCTGTGGGTAACCCTGGGCACCGGCAGGAGCTCGGTGTATGCCCATGGCCGAGGGTCAGGAGAGAGCCACTGGAATGAGTGGGGTGACAACTCCAGTCTGGAAGGCTGTGATGCCCCTTTCTAAAGAAAACTTGCTGGGATGGAAGGGCTCAGATCAAACCTAGGCGTGCCAATGGCCCCAGCACAGTCACATCTATCAGGTCATAGCACTGCACGTGGCATTTGCTTTTGGGTCTGGCTCGCAGGGGCCACCGTCTCTCATGGACACACTGCTGGGGATCAGCCCCACAGCACTACTGGAGAGAGATTTTCTGGATCTCTCCTTCACCCACCATCACAGCTTAATGATAAGCTCATTTCCACAGCCCCCATTGAAAAGTGCACAGCCTTTGCCTTCCCGGAGGAGATGGGAAGAGGTGAGCCTTTCCGAGAAGACAATAAACAGAGCTGCTTCTGGTAAGCTCCTTTCTTAGAGACTGTCAGCATGCATGTGCAGACACACCGGATGGAGAAGAGGGAAGAAGGCATGTGGAGAGGTTATGATTGTGCAGGCCCATTCATGCTGTGGGACGGGGCCGGAGGGCTGGCTCTGCAGCAGATGGGAAATCAGAGTACCCCGAGCAAAGGGCTGGGGCCAGGACCTGGCCGTTCCTGCCAGGAGAAGGACCCCTCCAGGACAAGGGGTTGCTGGCACAGGACTTGCCGCTCCTGCTGCCATGGGAGGGATGGGGGGAGTAACTGAGGCTGTTGCAAAGAGGCACATGCCTTATCCTCTCCCACAGCCAGGGCAGCAGGCACTAGCCTGGCCTCAGGCTCTGGCAGAGGTGAAATAGCAGAGACATGGCACTTCACTGCTCCCCATCTTCTGTCTGCATCCACAAGGTCCCTGGTAGGAGTCTTTTCCAGGATGCTAAGGAAGGGAAAGCCCCCTGTACCACTCTGGGACAAAGCACAGGACAGCCACCCCTGGGCCAAGGGAGAGCCTGGCAGCAGCTCTGGCAGCACCTGTGGTCACCTGTGGTACATGGAGGCTTTTGTCATGCCCTTCTGAGCAGCCCTACTCCTGCCCTCCGTTCTCTTCCCTGCAGGGCAGTAGTGAGAGACCACCCTTCAACAGATCGTGGAATCACAGAACAGTTTGGGATGGAAGGGACATTTAGAGGCCACCTAGTCCAACCCCCTTGCCATGGGCAGGGACACCTTTCACTATCCCAGGTTGCTCAGAGTCCCATCCAGCCTGGCCTTGAACACTTCCAGGGAGGGGGCACCCACAGCTTCTCTGGGCAGCCCATGCCAGTGCCTCACCACCCTCACAGAGAACAATTTCTTCTCAATATCTAATCTAAACCTGCCTTCTGTCAGTATGAAGNACAAAGCACAGGACAGCCACCCCTGGGCCAAGGGAGAGCCTGGCAGCAGCTCTGGCAGCACCTGTGGTCACCTGTGGTACATGGAGGCTTTTGTCATGCCCTTCTGAGCAGCCCTACTCCTGCCCTCCGTTCTCTTCCCTGCAGGGCAGTAGTGAGAGACCACCCTTCAACAGATCGTGGAATCACAGAACAGTTTGGGATGGAAGGGACATTTAGAGGCCACCTAGTCCAACCCCCTTGCCATGGGCAGGGACACCTTTCACTATCCCAGGTTGCTCAGAGTCCCATCCAGCCTGGCCTTGAACACTTCCAGGGAGGGGGCACCCACAGCTTCTCTGGGCAGCCCATGCCAGTGCCTCACCACCCTCACAGAGAACAATTTCTTCTCAATATCTAATCTAAACCTGCCTTCTGTCAGTATGAAGCCATTCCCCCTTATCCTGTCACTTCATGCCTTTGACAAAAGTCTCTCTCCAGCTCTCTTGTAGTCCTGTTAGTACTGGAAGGGGCTCTAAGGTTTCCCTGTAGCATTCTCCTTTCCAGGCTGAACAATCCCAGCTCTCTCAGCCTGTCTTCGCAGAGTTGCTCCAGCCCTTAGAGCATTTTTGGTCTCTGGACTCTCTCCAGCAGCTCCATGTCCCTCTTAGGTTGGGAACTGCAGAGCTGGATGCAGGATCATGTGTCTCTCGTTCATCATGCCAGCTTCATGGAACTGTGGCCTTCAGGGCCTCCAGCTATGCACAAGGATTGCAACATCAGGGCATTTCCCCACCTCTGTAGGCGCTCAGCGGGAGCCAAGGGCTCAGTTCAGTGAAGCCCATTCTGACAGAGTCTCAGCAGCTCCTTCCCCTCAGCTGAACATCTGCCAAGGTGTTACCTGTGCCATCCAGGCACATCTCCCCACAAGAGCCTTCCCCATCCCCTTCCCTAGGGAAGAGCTTGCTCCCAGTGGCTGCATCACTCTGCAGGATGAAGTGACTCTTCTCTGTTTAGAAAGAGCTTAACTATGTTGAAGACTGAATAGCTCTGTGTTTGTTTCTTTGCACACAATATTTTCAAACAACTTCAAACTTGTTTATTGCAGCAGCCAGTGCAGCCCTTGGCAGCCTCCGTGGGACAGGCCCAGAATGAGTTGTCCTCAGTCCTGGCTGATCCAGCTGCCAGGGAGAGGCAACAATTCCCACTGCAGCTATACACCCTTCCCTGCCATGTCCCACTGGGATCAGGCAACAGTTTGCGGCTCAGGTGTGATGCTGCCAGGAGAAGACCTACGTCCCACAGCCTGCCTGCCTTGGGAATGCTGACTGGTAGCTTGGGCTGCTTCACTATGGAAAAACAGAATCAGCATTTTGCACTCTGTGCTGGAGCCCAGATTTGTTGTTATTCATAGCAAAGGAGGAAGGCATTGTGTTCAGAGAAGTGAAAGCCAGTGTGATGTTATCTGCTACTTTTGAAAGCATTTTCTACATAAAGAAGTTTTCTTAAAACACAAACCCTGGACTTGTCAATAATTCCAAATACGGAGTTGTTCCACCCCCTGTAGAGGCACGGGCTGCAGACAGCCCCACACAACTGCTCCTCATTTCCTGCTTTTTCTTTCTGTGAGAAAGTACAAAGTCTTGTGATGCCAAACAGATTTTCTTGGTCCCCTGTCATTTAATTCTCTCCCTTATTACAGTAACAGCTCAAGAACTTCCCATGAAGCACAGAGGCTTCTCCAAAGTGAGAAGCCACCTTTGGCTCTAAGGAACATTTTCCTGAGTCTGGCTCTGGTGTCCTTGGCCAGGAGAGAGGAGGTTGGTGGGAAGGTTTTGGACTGCTCTGAGCCATACCACCCAGTGCCGTGTCATTGGAAAAGCCACTGCTGTTTGTCCGTGTTAAAGTCTGGGAATCTGGTCTCACACATCAAGGTCCAGCTGCACACCCTGGCCTCATCTGCAGTAGGTGCAATACCAGTCCTGGCTCACAGACCTTGCTGCCTCTGTATTCCTCCAGAGAGAAGCCCAGCTCTGATGAGCATGGCAGCTCTGCTGCTGTGATGGTGTTTTAGCTCCCTTCACTCATGCATGTCACCAGCTTCTGAAATCTTGGGAGCTCCCGAACTTAATTTCCACTTTCCATGAAGTGAAAATCATCAGCATTCTCATCTGGTCCTCTCTGGCATCTTTCTTCCAGGTCAGATACAGGCTTCTAGCTCTCACTGACTTTTAATTTTTCCCCAGTCATCACTTGATTTCAAGGAATGAAAACTTACTGTAATGAACAAGGAACCAAAATAGCCAAGGCACATGAATTTCCAGAATGGAAACTCCCTGAAAGAGATGGGACATGTTCTGGGGCCATTTCCTGTTTGTTTAGGACACAGCCTACTTTCTTTTTATATATTGTCTTGCATATAAATCTTTGCAGGGTCAAAGTACTTTTTGCCTTCAAGAGCAATTCCCCCAGCATTAGTCATATGTTTCTTCCACCTGTGAGAACTTTGACCCTGCGCACAGCTCGAGCACCTGATTGTGAACAGCCCTGACAAAGCTGTGGTGGGAGGGAAATGCTGGAACTGCTTCCATGTCTGTCCTGGGTAAGGTGGGATCTGGCCCTTTGATCTGTGATATCTGCAGTTTAGAGCAATAAGCCGAATTCCTGGGTAGTGGTTACCACTGAGCAACCAAAGGTTACGGGTATAACATCAGATCAAGCTTCTGATTGTGCCTCATGCTGTCACCAGCATCCACACCTGACCTTGTTCTCCCTTTCTCCACAGCACAACCAGTATTTAAGTAGCAGGACATCCATCCTGATACAAAATGTTCCTTAAGGCAGAGCAGGAAGTGGACCCAGAGAGCCCTGGCTCCAGCATTGACTTCAAACTGTCTGCCATGAGCCACCGAGTCCTTTTGCGGGTGCTGAGGGTCCTGCCTGGGGCTGTGTTAGAGGTCCCAGAGCCTGCAGCACCACCCCCGTGGTGGAGAGTGCCCGCTGCGGGGTCTCTCTGACCACACTCGATGGCAGGTGCACAGGCTTATGTTTGCTCATGATTTTCCCTTGTCTGTGTTTCCAGTCAGCCTAAGGTCCTTCCTCAGTCATACTATAGTTACATGGGGAGGGGGGGAAAAACATCATTTGGATGCTGTGATTCATCTTCATGGACTGGGATTGCTGGTGTAGGAGGACACCTGCCTGCCCTTACCCACATCACAATTTAACCTACAGATCCAGACCCACACCGAATAACTACTTGCCATTCCTAGAAACTCAAGTAAAAATAAATCAAATTGAGACAACAGCAAGTGTTCAGACAATTTCTATGTAACTAAGAAGCTAAAATCAGCTGAAGATAAGATGAGCTCAGAGCAGTTCTGAGATCCTTCACTGTCAGGTCGACACAATGTCTATGGTTTATCACTAGTTACAGCAGGAATATCTCCTGGCATACAGCAGGTCCTCTGACCTTAGGTTCTTCAATGCTGCAAGACCTCAAAGGAGTGCAGTAAAGGGCTGGCACTGGAGTGCTGGAGGAGCAGATGTGCAATGGGATGGGAGGGTGGTATGGGAAATGGGTTGGGAGTGATGGTGCCAGTTTTCTGCCAGCTGCAGCCCAGGTTTGTCACTGCTCTTTGGAGCTGCCTGCTCCCTTTGGAGCCAAGTACTGTGCCTCTGTGTCCTGTTTTTGGTGGGAAACAAGGGGCTTGCTGGTGCCTTAGGCCCATGCTGCTGCTGGCACTTGAAGGCTCGCTGTGTCCCATGGAGCCACACTGAGGCTGCAGCTGCCCTCCACACTCCTGCTGTGGAATTTCCTCATGCAGATGCCACCTCCAAATCCAGCTGCTGAGCCCACTGGGAGCAAAGGGAGCTCTCCAAGGGTGTCCTGGAGGAGTCCTCTACCACCTCCAACCCTGTCTGCACTGGAAAAGCAGCTGCACTACCTGCCAGAGAATGGTTTGTGCCTTAAAACAACAATGCCTGAGGCAAGTCATGCCTTTGGCAAACAAAGGACTCACCCTCCCACTTACCTGCGTGCCAGAACCCTTCCTCAGTTTTATCCATTCCTAGCAGCAAACCCTTTGCAGAAGAAGCACAACCTGGTTTTTCAGGGGAGATGTGAGTATGTGTGGGCTGTGCCACCTCTTCCAGCAGCCAAGGTGCTTGATAGCTTCAGGCAATGCCAGTTCCTGGAATAAGAGTTTCCTGTCAATCTCTGCAGAGCCTGAGAGAACACTGTTTGGGGAAGGGGTCAGAAAACATCCCAACGGATGCAGCATGCTTTGTTCTGCCTGGATCAAACAGACTATTTCAACTCTTAATTTTTATTTTATTTCCTTGAAATGGCATTTTTCTTCTAATATAATATAAACAAAGGCTGAAGTCACAGGCTCGGGTTTTCATCAAACGCATTGTATGGAAATCTGGGGTTTTTCCCTTTATGAAAATAAAATCCCAAGTGGAACTATTGGAGTTTCCAACAGCACAGAGTTGCTGGATTTCTACCAGCCCCAAGAAAACTGTGCAAAGAGAAATACAGGGCAGGCACAAACTCAGTCTTAATCTTATCTTCATCTTTCAATTGAGGGAGTTGGCAGAGGAAAATAGTTATGTATTCTGCTGGGACCTGAGTCGAAAAAGAAAGTACGAAAGAATAGCGCAGGATGTGACTGCACTATTGGTATGTCCGCTTCAGACCCGGCTTGGTGCTGGTGCTGGAAAGCCCCAGCCAGCCTGGCTCTTGCAGAGCTGGGGGTCTCCTGCTTTCTGCCCCTGCTTTCAGCATCAGCGAGACCCTCATGGCCGAGACCCTGTACAGATCAAAAGCCACGGCTGTCACAGCAAGCACACTCTGGAGACAGCATGGCCAGGGCACAGGGAGCTGCCTGGGCAGTCCCTGGGTCCCTGCTCACCCCTCTGCGTGGTGATGCTCCCCGGAGCCAGCCTGGCCCGAGCTCACCAGCGTAGCTGATGGACCCGTAATCCTGATTAGCACATTCTTTTGGCCGAACGACCAATGCTGCTGTTTTAAGATGGCTGCCAAAAAGGAAGGGAATAAAACTGCTTTTGCATTTGGGGTAAATAATGGGCTTACTGAGCAGCGGAGAGCTTTACAAAGCCTCAGGACAGTGGTGCCCTGGCAGGGGCTGTCTGGCGAGAGACACCCTGGTGGGAGAGGAGGATGGAACAGCCGACTCCTGAACCCTCTGCCTGAATAAATGCGCTGAGAAAAGCTGATGTAAATGCAGCTGGGGAATTCCAGGAGCCATCCAGCTCCAGAGCAGTCGGTATTCCCTCCCCTATCCCGCTCTTCCCTCCGCCTCCTGTCGTCATGCCGAGACACGTGTGAGGGAGCTGAATAACAGCTGAAACCCCGATCTCAGGGCTCTATAATCCCGGAATGAGCGGCTGTAGCGGTGTCGCCCCAAAGGATGCCATAAGCGGTCGCGCGTGGGAAATCCTGCGAGCATCCCTTCCGTGCGCGCCGTCCCTCCTGCCGACCACGGGAACATGAAGGCTGCCGCGGTCCCGATCCTGCTGGTGCTGAGGGCCTTGTGCCTGCTGACCCTGGCTGCAGGTGAACCGCAGCTCCGCGGGACCGCCGCGCTCCCCCGGGAACAGCCGCGGTCGCGGAGGGGATGGCGACGGGGCCAGCGGAGGGGGAAGGTGGCGCTGGATCAGAATGTGGGCACCGAGGGACCCCGAAGGGTCCCACAGCAGGGTCAGGCTGGGTTTGGGGAGGAGTGCGGGGGGAGCGTGTGGCGGCAGTGCTGGCAGCGGGGACATCCCAGCGGCCCCGTGGTGGCTTTTGTCGCTCCTCTGGGCAGATGGGGAGAGCGTCAGAGAGACTTCTGATGGTCTGTGTTAGAAAAAAAAAGCATAATGTACCTCTTTTTCCTTTTTTTTCTTACGTCCTCAGGGGACATGGTGGGGAGACTGCAGCCTGGCCGAGTGTGAGGGTCTGCCCACACAGGTGTTCCATCCCTGTGAGGAGGGGGGTCTGTCACCTGCAGTGGGTGTGCAGTGTGTGTGTGTGTGTATATACTGGTGGGAAATGCTGTCCTGATCTCTGCATAAAGATCTTTGTGTGCCCCAGGGGGTGCTGAGCGGGGTCAGGGGGCCGGGAGGTGGTGGGCTCACCTCTGCCCAGGCTGGGCTTGGTGACAGCTGCCCATGGCACAGGCAGTGACCGCTGCCCGAGGCAGCAGTTCAGCAGGGTGGGTGCCGGGCTGTCTGTCGGGCTTTCAGCATCGAAGGCAAGGCTGGACTTTGCCCAGGACCAAGGCATGATCTATTCCCACCATGGAAAGGGAGACAGGCAAAGAGCTCTTAAGATCTGTGCCCTGCTGCCACCAGACGGGAGGATTGAGGACAGCGTGGGCACCTGGGGATGGAGCTTCTCCCTCTCCTCACACCTCTGGGCAGGTTCTCCAGGGCTGGCTCTGGAAAAGTGGGCAACAGGGCCACCAGGCAGCTTACCTTGCCCTGGGAACCTGCTTTGGCACTGCCTGGCTCTGCTCACCTGTGGCCAAGCATCCATCTTCCCTACAGGGAGGAAATCAGGCTGGCTGTGCAGAAAGGCTGGTGGTGCTCCCTGACTGGGGTCTTTTGAGGAACTGTACTGAAAAGCAGGTACCAATGGCTTCCAAGAGTGGTGGCCCTGGATGGATAAACTCTAAGATCCCTTTGGCAAAGACTCATGTGCAGCTCAAAGAAGTGGAGTTGTGTGCCACAGGAGGAGGGGGGCCACCAGAATTCCATGCTCCCTGTGGCACCCCTCTGTCCTTGGAAGATGCTTTTCAAGCTCCTCCACTCTGGGAAAAACCCACCAGGAGTTCAGCTAACTGCATACCATTTGCATTGCTGCCAATAACCGGAAAATCAGTTCAGGGTTATCAGAGGAGCAGTCAGGGACTGCTCCCCATCATGAACATCCCCGGTGGCCCAAGGGGATGGTCTGGCCCTCTTGTCACTTTGCTTGTTTTGTTGAACTGTGTTCCTGAAAGTCAAGGACACCAGCAGAACATCCTCTGGCTAATGAGAGATAATTGGGAAGTTGGTTGCCCCTGAGCATGGAATTCTTGACCCTAAAGTGCCACAGAAGACATTGCATGAACAAAGAGTTTTGCTTTAATTTTAGAGACACCTAGAAACCAAACCAGTCTTCTATAGAGGAGTGTTTGCCTGGGCTTTCTTGGCAACCATGGTATTCCCCAGTAAACGGATCAAGAGAGCTGAGCGTGCTCCTGTAGTGTTGCTCATTCTTGCACCTGGTGTCTGGGTCATTCCCAATTGCATAAAATTCACTGAACTCATTTGGGAATCTGAGGCAACATTTTGTAGACACAGCCTGATTGAAACCAAATGCCAGCTCCTTGCTTCACAAAGGCCTCAGATGAATCAGGGCTTATTCTAAATCTTACTACCAGGCATGTCAGGAACAAGTCAGCAGGATGCATTGTGCAACCTTCCCTCACTTGGCAAGTGCCTGTTGTGGGAGGCTGGAGATAGATGCAGGCATGAAGGGTCCCCAGTGGTGTGACTGGCTCTGCCCCTTGGAGTTTTATTTTTACACTTTGCAAAATGAAAACCTTATTTTCCAGCGGAAATGTAAAAGATGTGTTTGGGAAGCTTGAGCTGCTGAGATACCTGTGGGAGTGATCATTCACCAAAAGGTCCTTTCTTTGCACCCTTTCTCTGAGCCCAAGCGGTGTTCAGAGACTGTACCAGCAAACAGAGAGGCAAGATAGGATGCTCACCTGGAGGGGGCAGGAGGAAGAGATAAGACATCCAGATAAGGAGAGGACAAGCATCCTGCTCTCTGGTCTGCATATCCTGCACCAAGAGCCCTCTGGTAAGGGTAGCAGTAGGTCTTTTGGGAATAAAAAATGTGTCTTCTGGGCACTGCTGGGTCCTCCTCTGACCCAAAAGGGGGAGGACCTGCAGGTCCAAGGGACCTTGCACAAAGGACCTCCAGCCAGCGCATGCACATCCTACAAGACAAGCTGCTATTCTGTCTCAACAGCCCCACAATTTCCACAGCACTTTTTACAGCCCCTAACAAAAAGCCAGCGTTTAATATGTTGAAAACTTTGTTTCAGGGCAACCCAAAGCACCTGTGAAGTGTTCAGTACATTGCAGAGGTTTTACATCTGTGATAGCGGAGTCGAGGATACGGAGCTACCGCTGGACCGAGCTCGGCTGCAGGAAAAAAGCCATCATGTAAGTGCTGCCCCACCAGGAGCCATGAGAGAGCCTGTCAGCAAATGCCCTTGGTTTGGAACAAAGGGAAGCCTGGAAACAGAGTGAAACTGCTGTTTATTTGAAGGGCGGTGGTTTCCCCCCCCTATTTAAAGACCAGCAGCTTCCAAGGGGGATCAGGGGTAAATGGATGGGGAAAGGCACTGAGGGATGTACTTTGCAGAACAGGGCAGTGAAAACAGAGAGAGAGAGAGCTCACGTGTTTCTGTGAAAACAGATACTTTCTCTGGAGACAGATTCAGACTTGTGAGCGCGTCTGGAAATGAGAAAAGCTCCATTTTTTTCCCTGGGATAGTTGTTGTTTTCAGCTTACACTGAAGTTGAGGCACCACTGACACCACTTTATTGCAGCCCGGGGGGTGGCTCCAAAGTGAACTTGGAAAGTCTCATATCATCCAGTGGGCCAAAACTCAGAGGGTTTTGCCTTCACGCTTGCTTGCCCCTGGGCAGCTGGTGCCTGCAGAGCTTTCTGGCCTGAGTGGAGGAGGGAAACACTGTGTCCGAGCATCAGGACAATGCCTTTGAAAGACGAAAAACCTCCTAGGGGAAAACCCTTCATTCATGACTTCCATTCAGCTGCCCTTCTTTCAGTCAGGTCTCAGAGGAACCTGCCCTTCCTGAAATAAATCATCCAGCCAACTGGTGGTGTTTGCTATGGGCTTGGGAGAGTCTGTGGTGCTGTCTGCATGTCTGCACACATTCCCCATGGCGCTGATCACCTAAACCAGTGTTTTCTTTATCCCCTAAGTGATCCCTTTTTATTTTCAGATTTACTACTCTGAAGTCTAACAAGATCTGTGCAGATCCAGCAGCTGAGTGGGTGAAGAAGATCGTAGAGAAACTGGACCAGAAAAAAGCCATAGCCTCCCCACCTCCACGTAATGCCACCTCACCAGAGGAGCCTGGTGGTTTTCAGAAACATGTTGGTCTGACAGTAATGGCTCCGTCTCAAGCCAGTGCTCCAACCAGTTTCTTCCATGGGACCGGCACAACAGTTTGGGAGAGAATACATGCTCCTACTGCTAGGACAGAAGTGTCCAGCAAGTCATCAACCAGGCAGAACAGTACCCAGCTCCCTGCAGGATCATCCCCAGTGATACAGGAAGATGCTGTGCACTCTGAGGTCACTCCAGAAGCAAACAGACACTCCTTAAATTCTCCTGCATCTTCAACACCTGTTGCAGCAGGCATGGACTCCAGCCACCTCACCCCACACCCCACGACTCTTGTGCATGGCTTTTACAGCACTGTGGGATCTACTGAAGAACCTCGAGGACATACTGCAAATGCTGTGGCTGATGTTCAAGACACAACTTCTCCTGACTCAAATTCAACGGCAACTCATACCCCAATAGCAACTGCGAAGGGATCAGACCAACCTGTACTTTCTACAAATGAATCTCTGGACTTTACAAGTGCCAGAGCCAGTGCACCAGACACAGCTTCCAGCAGCTCTAGGTCAGATCCCCCCTTCATCCTGGACAATGTAGACTTCCTGACATCCCCAGACACTCCAATTCCACCAGAGACTAGTTCCATTTCTGCTCTAAACTCCACCACTGCCATAGACAAAGGGGCTCCTGTCCATAGCAACAAGATTGTTGGTTCCTCTGCAGATGGGTTTGGTGCTAGAACATTTGATTATTCATCACCTGTAGGAAAACAAGAGCCTTCAGATACATTAGTTTTTGCTGGCCAGGCATTCCCAGGCCAAGCCAGAGTGCAGATGACCCCAGACAAGGCAAAGGATCAGCCTGTGCCCAGCTCCTTGTCAGTGTCTCAAATGCACTTTGTCATCCCAGTTTCTGTGGTAAGTGGAGTGACGATTTGCAGTGTTGCTCTTGTATGGCTGTACCTAAAATTTGGAGTCAAACCAGAAGAATCATCAAGAGAAATGATACAGGGCTTGCTCTACCAGAAGGCAGAACAACAAAACAATGTCTATCCAATGGAAGTAATCTGAATGCTTCATGGATGGACATTTTTGGCCAAACCTATATGCATGTCACTGCAGAAAAGCTGTTTATGCTAAACAGGTGACCACCAGTAGGAAGGCAACCAGGGAATAAAAATACCAGAGAAAATTGTTTTTTTTTCTTTTTTGTTTTTTTTCCAGAACAGAATGTCCAACAATGTATTTAATTCTTTGCTGACCAATGACAGTGTTTTGGAAAATAATCGAGACACTTTTCTTCTGGCACTGTTTCATTCAAAGGTTGTGGCTCTTCTTCCACTGCTGGTGGCTCTTTGCCAGGTGGTGGCCAGAAGTGAATACCCAAATTGCTGTTGGGAATTTTTCTGTGATTCATCATGGCCAAGCCATGAAGCCACTCACCCACCCTGCTGGACTTGGGCTCAGCCACCTCGAGCAACCTTAGCACCAAACCCATACAATTTGCACTTAAACTCTGCTGCTTCTTTGTGCTTCAGGTCTCTGCTCTGTCAGACCAAGACCAAAGCTGGTGGCCAGCTGGGTGCTGCCTCTCCTTGGGCTGATCAAATTTACTCTCATCACTTACTCTTGCTGGAAGCACGAGGGACAGCCCAACCTTTCAGAAAGAGGTGACCATGACTGCGTCTGATTGGGGTACTGAAGGTCAGTGCTACAGATCTGGTGTTCAGAGAAGCTGGTAACCCACAATCTATCTCCTCCTTGAAATCAGGCCCTTCCTCTCAAGAACTGTGGGCATTTCTTCTCGCAGATGTAGTCTGAGACCTGGTTCTTGGCAAATCAATGCAATGAAACCCTTCTGCCAGGTGATGTGCCCTGTGTCCAGCTGCATCCAACACCAGGGCAGGATTGTGCAGATGAGTCTTTGCAAATGGGACAAAAAAAGTCACCCAATAATTTTGGTATTCCTGTGATAACATTGGAACATTTTTGCTGTTCTCTGCAAGCAAAAAAAAAAAACAAACCCAGGAAATACTCTCTTGGAGGAGCTAAAGACAGTTCTGGATTCAGTCATGTAGGAATTATTCCACCACAGCAGACGTAAAATCCTTCTGCTCCCATGTTCTCTCTAGAAATAAGCACATTTGCTAATCCACAAAGAAAAAAAAAAAGGAAAAAAAAAAGAAAAAAATAAAAAGGCACAAGATGCCTGTTCATAGTTCTACACTTCAGCTGCATTTTAGTTTTTCCATCTTGGATAGCATTGATCACCAGGAAAGCACCATAACAGTACCAGGTTTTTTTAAAACCCGAGTTGGTTTGGATTTTCACACATCCAGACATTGCTGTACATAAGCTTTGTGTTTTATCTGTGGTCAGGTCCTGAAAGCCCTTATTAAACTTTGACTCTGGTATGAATTTTGCTGGAGCGTGCAAAGGTCTTCAAGATACGATGCTTCTTAAGAAGACACCTATCAAGGGTCAGATCCTCCTCTAACCAACCTCAGTGCACCAGATCCCACAGTATAAATATGCAGGTAGAAAAAAGGAAAAGCACATAATAAGATCATCAAAGCAAAACTGACACACCTTCTGTAAAGCAGAGCTTGAGGAAGGTGGCCTGTTAAGTCCATCAGATCACACTTTCACATCCATCCGGCCCTGCAGGTGGAGAGGACAGGCTACAACTGTGTTTTTTTCTGCCATCATACAATCCCTTATTTCTGCATTTTGTTGACATGAGAGAGAGGAGTTGAGGATTCATCTGGGCTTTTGCAAGTATGGGATCAGATTAATTGCTTTTGGGGTGAAACCCTTCCTTGGGCAGCCTGTCTGTGGAACACTGGCTGGCATGGATTTCCTTGGAGGGTAAATCGGGGCCTATCAGTGCCACCTCCCCATCCACCCCACTTGTGCACAGTCAGGATTTGCAAATGCTGTATGTGGCATTATTTTTATATAAAACACTAGAAAATGTTATTTTTGTAGTAAAGTTTTATAGCCTTTTGAATGTATGTAATGTCCTGTCTGAGCTGTTTGGAGTTGAGACCTCGGAAAACACTGTGCCTTGTCTATTTTCTTGCTGGTCTTAGATGGCTTGTGCATGTTCGTGGGAGCTGGATTACTTTCCAGGCCCTTCAGCAAATGGAGTGGACACCTGTCTGGCTACAGGCGCAGTCCTTGGCTTGGAGCAGTGCTGCAGAGATGAATGTGCACCAGTCAGACCCCTTGGAGTCCCACCATGGTATTTGTAAGGACACTGGTTTCAGCTCCTTGGTCGGCTCCCACCGTCTTCTGGGTGGTCCCACTGGAACTCCTCAGGAGGAGCTGCCCCTCCATCCTGGCCCTGTTCTTGTGCTCACCTTCTCCTGTTCACGGGCTGTTAGCTGGGACGGTGCTGGCACCACGCACAGGGGACAATGAAACCCAGGACAGGGGAGACACCACTGTTCCTCCCTGTGCACTGGGCTGTCTGGGAGGGCACAAGGTAAGTGCAGGTGCAGGACAGGGCGTGTGGGTGTCACCAGTTTCTGGGGTTAAAATACCCTTTGCTGTAGAGCACAGTAACTGTTACAAGCTCTGGTTTGTTTGTGTATTGAGTGTGTGCATGAGATACATGAGCTGTACATTTTTTTAGAAGTAAATAAAGTCCTTATGTTAAAAAACTTTGATCCTCAGGGGATGGAGTCCAGGGCTGGGTTACCAAACCTGGGACCTGCAGAGATGAACACATATGATTGAACACCATGGAGGGTGTCCCAGCATCACCAAGAGATAGCAAAGCCAGCACAGCTGGCTGTGGCCAGGCTATTGCTCCACCTCCTCACCCTTTAAGGGTTTCAGTATTGCCAAAAGTTCGCATGAAATATATTTCCTCATAGGGATTTGTAGTTCCCATCCTACTAAGGCAATAAACAAACAGCTGGCTTTTTGCTTTGTTTATTCAAAGCTGTGGCCAAACAGCAACTGAACACACCAAACATTAGGCTCCAAGTCTGTTCTCTCACAGGGCGAGAGGGCAGGGGCTGAGAAAGGACCTTTCCCACCCCAGCCAGGGCTTGGGCAGCCCTTGAGTGCTCCTCTCTGGTTCTGGGGAGGAGAGATGTGAAAGAGCGCCCTGGGGTTTGCCTGGAGTGGGGAGCTGAAAGGAGCGAGAGGGACAGGGACAAGCCATCTCCCCCCTGTTCCTGGAGCCTTCATCCCGGCTTGTCCCAGCCCCGTGCCCTGCTGGGTCCATGCAGAAGTCAACGAAAACTTCCCGCAGATGAGTCACCAGGCCAGAAAGGTCATTTGAAGGATAAGAAACTGTGTGAAAACCTTCTCTTCTCTCCATTGTGGGGGAGGGCGGACGGGGAAGGAGGAGGCTGTGCAGAATGCCAGCCCCGAGGTGATGAATCATTTCGGAGAGCAGAGCGGGGGCTGAGCCGGCAGAGCTCCGCGGGAGCACTGGGGTGCCCAGTCCCTGGGCTGGGGGTGGCACACCTCGCTGGCCTGGCTGATGTCTCTGCATCCGACAGAGCAGGGGAAGACCCTGTGCCAAGGGTGCCCCTCCTCACACCTTCCCGTGCTTCTCCTGGAGCACCAGGGGCTGCCTCAGGTGCAGAATTTGGTGCGGGAGATAACTAATGCTGAGGGCACCCTTGGGTCCTGCCTTGTCCCCTCTCACTGCTCCCTGCAGTCTGGACCTGGGGGTGAGACACCTCTGCCATGATCTTCTCCAAGCCCTGACTGTTCTCTGGGGCGATGTATGAGGTGCACAGCTATTCCTGTGAAGCAGAGGCACTGCCACCTCCATCCTCTCTGGTTTGGGACTCGGGTTGCGGTTTGTGACATGTCTGTCCCTGCTTGGCGCAGTGGTTTTCCTATGAAACGTTGCACAAGAGCTCTCATCCTCGGGCAGCCTCTGGCCCAGCTGCTGTACCACCACTTCCACACTGCTGGCTCAGCAGAAGCTGCTTTGGCTCTCCTGTTGCACAGCCACGGTTCTGCTGCATGGCTGTGGTTCTGCCGGGCTTTGCGTCTGCTCAGTCTCCATTTTCAGAGGGGTTGTGCCTCGTTTATGTCACTGCAGGGTCTGCTTTTGTTGCCGAAGTTCCCCGTGGGTAACACAGAAGTTGTCAAGACACTGCAAGATCATAATCCTTCAATGACTATCCTGGGTGATGGAGGAAGACTCATTTCTTGAGCCTTCAGAATTCACCCTTGAATTCTACCACAAAACAAATAATAAAAAAAAAAAAAGAGAGAGATAGAAACAAAAAAATAGAAATAAATGAGAGACACCCTCCAAGAAGGGATGTGATGTCAGCTTGCTAACTCCAAACACAGCCATCACAAACACTTTCTCATGACACTATCTAGGGATCTTACTGTGTCTTTTTCACCATATTCTTTAACTGCATTTATTTTTCTGATTGCTGGGGTTTTATCCTAGTCAATCACTAAGGAACAAGTAAATTCATAACTTGTTCCAGTGCCTTCTTGGAATTATCAGGATTAACCCTCTTCAGAATCAAATCATTAAAGATTAGGCTGGAATTTCTTCCATGTCCTATTTTTTTCTGACAACTTTGCTTAAAAAGCTGAACTGAAGCATCTCTCTACTGCTGGGTTAAACTCTAGGAGCTCAGAAAAGGTTGGGGTTGAGAAGAGGGGGCTGAGTCCTCACCAAGCATCATTTCTTCTGTTTGCTACCCAACACAGAAGCCTCTCCAGCACAGTGTCTCCCTGACTCCCCAGGACCATCCACACTTAACCCTGAGGC
The DNA here is from genome assembly GCA_013396755.1 of Sclerurus mexicanus. Taxonomy (NCBI): domain Eukaryota; kingdom Metazoa; phylum Chordata; class Aves; order Passeriformes; family Furnariidae; genus Sclerurus; species Sclerurus mexicanus. The sequence continues at coordinate 310,800 of VWZF01006212.1, read as the reverse complement.
AGTTGATTAATCTCATTGGATACAAACAGAAAAATGTTTCCTTTTCAGTGTTTTTGAGAAAACTGGCATCAGATCCTTTTTTTATCTTTCTTAGCAAAGTGGCTGCTTTCAGTTTCTCACATGTTCCTCCTCTGCTTGGCCACAGTGGTGAGGGTTTCCTGCCTGGCCACAGGGAGTTTCTTTTCTGTCCCTGTGCCAGTAGACAAGCCTGCCCAGTAAATCAGTGCAGACAGAACCCTGGGGAAGGGCTCCTGGACACAGCCTTCCTGCAGCTTCTGTGTCTCGTGGCTCCGGGCAGGACTTACCGCACAGGATGCATCTTGGATCACCCACTTACAGTACTTGGTGGTCCCCAGTGTCTGTCTGTAGGAAGCAGGCTTTGGAAAAGACTCCCATTTTCCTCATTTTAGAGTGTCTTTTCAGGTTGTAGGACCTGGCACGGTCGTACCTGGAGTCACAGGGTGAGCTCGGACTCCAGGAAGGAACCTTTTGTTTGTGATTGTATCCTGAGTATCCAGAGCTTCCAAATGAAGCTGGGGAGACCCTTGGGAAAACACCCCAACGAAACATGGAGGGGCTTTACACTTTGGAAACTCAGGGTTTAAAAGAAGCAAAACTAGAACATTTCATATTGTAAATGGAGAAGACTCAAAGTACACTGTGTTGAATAGAAGAAAACAGAGAAAAGTTCCTTCAAACACTCCCACTGCCTCCTTGGGGACAGTTTCAGGCACTGGGCGAAGTCCAGGTGATGCTCAACCGTGTCTCTTGCCTTGGCAGTCCAGTTGCTCTTGCAGTGCCTTCCCAAGGGCATGTTGACCACGTGGTTGTGTTTTCCAGCACAGCTGGGTGTGCTCAGTCACCCACCGAGACCCCATTTTCCAGTGTGGGGCTTGTTCTGCCCAGCTTCTTTCTCTCCTCACTGACATCACTGCTGGCACAGTGTCCCCTCAGCTTCCCTCCTCCTCCTCCTCTTGCAGAACAAATAAGATGCTGTTTATTTTCTATGTAAACAAGCGAATTGTTCAGAGTCCATTCAAATGAAAGGGAAACTTGGGCCAGCAGTGGGGCTTTCCAGCACTCATCAACAAACGTCTGCACATCAGTCTTTCCCTTTCCAAAAGAAGACACATCAACAGGTCTCCACAGAGTTGTGAATCATGCGGCTTCCACAGACATGGCTTGAAAACCTGAGAAAGGAGAAGCAGAGCATCCTAGGCCAGCACAGCAGCTACAGGCATCCAAGTACATGTTTTCATCATTTCTGCTGGGCTGGGAAGAGCTTCAGCATACCTCCCTGGGCTCCTTGAGCCTTCATCAGCAGATGTGTCCAACTGGACTGAAGCAGGGGTTGGGGAGATACAGGAATGACCAAAGCAGTTCTCAGCACTGGGTGATTTTCTCACAAATCTTTTGAAAGGCACCCAGGGACGATGCAGTCCCAGGCACAATGTCCTGCTCCTGAGGGTGGCTGGGGGTTGCTAATGTGAAGAAGAGCTTGAGGTGGCCCTTGGGTAGCTCACAGGATGTTAGGGGGGACCGTGGTGCCTCAGGGGTCTGCATGGGACCCTGCTGCTCCATGCATCCACTTAGAGCCTGGTTAAAAAGAGGGAATGGGGGAAAAAGGTGTCAGAGCAGGGGCTCAGCATGACTGACAAGAACCTCAGAAGGTCTGAGGAAGGGGGAGTCCAGTACAGGGAGGAGAAGATGTCCCCCAGGTTAACACAGAGATCTGGGATGCTTCAAGGCTGTGGAAGGCAGAAGATGATGGAAAGACACCCAAAAACTTGAAACAACTTTTTCATCTATTCCCCTCAGCCTGATGCTGACTCCTGCCCTACCCTGAAGCCAGGGGCTAAGCCAGTCCCATCTGCAAGGAAGGACCCAACTACAGCCCCTTCTCTTTGCACCCCACACTTCGCAGCTGTGAACAGGGATTTTTGTTCCTCTCCATAGAAACAGCATTGAATAATACAATTTCTGCCAGTATTTGACAACTTGCAGCTCCTGAGCCACTGCGGGCTGGTGGCAGCAGCAGTCCCCATGTTTCTGCTTAATCCTTTCCAGGAATTCACAAGCCATTGAGCCGTCTCCAGCATATTTGTGTTGGCTCTGGGGCTGAAAAGAGACTTTGCATGGAACACTTTCCTATTGCCATGAAACTCCTCTCCAACAGCTTGGGAGCTCTTGAGTTCACACCTCCGCAGAGAAAAATTTCACTTCCCTCATGGCTGTCTCTTCTGGGTGAACGCAGAAGTTGACAAAGTTTGCTGTCTTTCCAGGTATTGTCTCAGACCATAACCCCGATGATCCCATGTAACGTGGAAATCCCCACGGGTCACAAAGCTGTGCAGACCTTTTCCTTAAATTTGTTACAAATTCTTCAGAAAAGGGCTGATGTGGGGAGGGGTGGAGAGGATAAATTGCAGCTCCTCCTTGCCTGAGCTCACAGTTGAGCTCCTCCGAAGAGGCAGAGCAGCACCCCACGAGGAAGAGCCTTCCACCATGTTCACTGCAAGGACAGTCCTGCTGCTCGTGATGCTCCTCACCCTCTCCCCATGTTCCAATGCAGGTAAGGCACCTCCTGGGCCACCAGTGCTTGGGGTCATCCCACTGTGGTGTTCAGGACGGTGCTGCTGCCAGAAGGAGCAACCCCCCGGCCAGGGCAGAGCTGCACATCCCAGGGTGCAGGGAAGGATGGAAACTGCTTCTGGAGCTGCTGCACAGCTTTTGGTGCTGGATGATAACCTGGAGCATCCTCCTGTGCAGGGAATGAAGGAACAGGGCACCTGGGGATACTCATGGCATCATTTGCAGAGTCTGGGGGGATGTTGTGTGCATCAGCCTTTTCATGGGGGAAGGTCCTAAAGACAGACTGCCTTCCAGAGCCAGTGTTCACTGTCTTTCTTTGTCTTCTCCAGCCCCTTATGCTCCATCCGAGTGCTGCTTCCATTATGTAAAGTCTGCTCTCCGGCTGGCGAACCTGCAGGATTTCTACTCAACTCCCATGGAGTGTTTTAACCCAGCAATTGTGTAAGTCCTGGTAATTTCCCCACTGCTGTGCTGTGTCCTGGACCACCACAGGTTCAGTTCAGCTGTCCCATCTGAGGACAGGTCTGTGTAGCCTCCATGGCTTTGCAGCGTGAAGAGGGGGGGGCAGGACTGTCTGTGCACTTCTACAGGGCAGAGTTAGGGACACGAGTCCATCGCAGCTCCTGGAGGCTCTGCACAGGCTCTGGAGGTGCTGGGCTGCAGGATGAGCTGATTGTAGGACACCAAGTACCCAGGGACAGCATGCAGGGCCAAAGGGAAAGGAGAAAGAGTCAGGGGAGGGAGGTTGGCATGGGCACCAGTGGGATTATACCTGTCATTTTTCACAAAGCTTCACCTTTAACCCTGGCAGGTTTAAGACCAAGAATGGGGCCAAGATCTGCGCAAACCCAGAGGAGCCCTGGGTGCAGAGAGCAGTTGGGAGGCTTCAAAAAAGGAAAGGACATCGTGCTCCATGATGTAGACTGGGTGCCCTGGTTCAGGCTACCCAACATCCTGGTGGGAAGGAAGGTTTGCGGTCATCCTTCCAGATGGGGCTGCAGAGGTCCCTGCTGCTGGGGGAGGGCACTGACTCCCCAGAGCCCTGCGCTGCATCCACCAGCCAGGCACCAGCTCCTGGAACGCTGCTGGTCCTGCCAGCACCTGCCTGCTGATCACAGTCATAAAATAAAGTTTAGTTCATGTGGTATTGGAGAGTGGTGTCCTTTCTTCTGCCAGCCCCACAACCGCGCTGCTGCCAGCAGGTTGAGGCATGGAGCTGGCCAAGGGGCTGGGGTGGGATGGGTCTCACTGGGTCAGGCAGGGAGGGGGATGGATGGTGCTGCATGGATGCAGGGCATTTGTGTACTTGCTCCAAGGGGACCCAAGAGGGGCTGAAGACTCCTCTGAGGGCTTTCTGGTGCAAAACTGCCATCAGTTTTGGGCTTAGAGGTTTCAGCTTGTCCCTTGTGCTGCCCTGTGCAGAAGCATGGCCTGACTGCCACATCTGCCCCAGGACTGGGGCGTCTCTGAGCTGGGCTGCAAAGGAAAGGTTTCTCTGCAGATCTCCCTGGGCAGGGAGGACAGACAGAGGATGTTCAGGCAGACAAGAGATTCGTGGACATATAGCTCTGGAAATCCCACTCCTGCCAGGGTCCCTGGGAGCTCAGCAGTGATCCCTGCCAGGATTTTGGGATGGGGAGGAAAACTGCAAGGGCAAGAGTGAGAAAAGTCTTGGGTTGAGACAGTTTAATAAATAAAGCAAAAGCTGGGCACAGAAGCAAAGAAAAATAAGGGATTAATTTGCTCCTTCCCACTGTCAGGCAGGTGTTCAAACATGGCCAGGGGAGCAGGGCTCCCCCATGTGTAACAGTGACCTGGGGAGACAAATGCTGTAACTCTGAACATCTCCACTTCCTCCTTCTTTCCCTGTGACAGTTCAGTAAGGGAAAAAAAAAAAAAAAAAGAGAACCAACCCAAAAAAGAAATCCACCAAAGCTATACAAAAGCCACCACTTGGTACCAGCTGGATGATGCTCAGACAGTCCCTGAGCAGCAGCCACCCTGAGATCTCTGCTGTCAGCACTCCCAGCTCCTGGGGAACAGGATTTTGGCTGCAGCAGCTCCAAAGATGTTTTCGCAGCAGAGGCAAAACGCACCCAGAGCTGAGGGATGCCCCTGACACACTGTGGGTCTGGAAGCTGGAGGTCTCATGGGCACCAAGAGGCAGGTGGAGGTCTGTGGGTGCACCAGGAGATGCTTCAGCTGAGGAAGCCTCTTAAACTGTTGCCTTTACCCTTCCAGAGCCTTCAGACCACGGAGTCACCCTGTTTGCTTGGACTTGGTGCCCTCTCCTGACAGCTGTAGCATGGATGCAGCACAGACCTCAGGGCTCCACCCCAGCACCACCCCAGCATTTTTCATATGCAGAGGGTTCACCTACTCTGTTAAACTATTAATTTCTATGATTACTCCCTCAAACCCCAAAAGATTATGTGAGTCAGAGAATACTTCCCATCTCTACATTGCTTTGGGTTTGTTTTTTTTTTTATTTTTTGGTCCACGCTTACCCATTTTAATGTCTAAAGTAGAGTTTTCCCTCGGTCAAAAAACTTCTATTCAACTATTAATTATAGTGAGGTTGCAGGTGGTTTGGAAACCCATAAAATCCTGTGCACAGCCTGTCCCCATTCTCTACACAGAGGGCTGCTTGCCTTTGCCTAACCAGGAGCTCCATACCTGAAGAAAAGGCTGTGTCACAAGTGGGAATGGCCCAGGAGGGTGCTGGGAGCACCCAGGTCACTGCAGTTTCGAAGAGTCTGGAGAAGACCAAATTCAAACCCAAAAGTTCACTGCTGGGGCAGGGACACAAGGGAAGCTCAGTCCTCCAGAGCCTTGTGGGGCCTCTCCAGGCCTTCAAATACCCCACATGCACAGATTTCCTTTATGAAAAGCAGATAATGGAAGCATCTACTAATGCTTCTGATAGGACTGGGGACAGGAATTAGCTATTACAAAGGAGGAACAACCGTGTGCCTCAGATAAGCCTGAAAAGGGAGCTCAGGGCTTGGCACAAAGTTTTCTGTGCCAGGAGATGCTGGTTGGAAAAAGTCACTCAGTTCTCTCTTAATTACAGCCCTTTGCTTTTAACCAATGCCTAGGAGATGGCCTGACCCTGGTGCCTGCTGGGCTCGAGGGTCTCCACATCAGGGACATGGTAGGAGCTGCAGGAAGGAGGGCAGGAGATCCGGGGTAGGGGGGATGCAGAGTCCATAGAAGAGGACTCAGGAGCTGCTGTGTGTCAGGTGTTTTCTCCCTGCAGAGCCCTTTACTGGGGAAAGTGGCATTAGAACCCAGTGGTGCCATGCTCAGCTCTCTGCACAGCCACCCTGCCCCATGCCAGGCCACCTGACCCCATGTCCTGCAGGCCATTTCTTCTAAACCAGAGTTTTCAGCACATTTGATTTGTTTCCTTCTCCTTTCTCCTTACAGAGAAGTCGTGCAAACATGAGATAATCTTCAAGGAAGTCCATTTCCACCTTTCTACTCCTCTGAGAAGCCCTGGCTTGCCTCATTCCCAAGCCATAGCCAGGTTTTCTCCTGTGCTCCCACTCACCATCATCCTACGTGTGTTCCCTCCGGGTCCTCACCCCTCCTCACATGCAGACCACAGCTGCATCTGACCCTCACGGGGAGCAGATCCCTGCATGGAAGCTGAGCTGATGTCCACCAGTGCTCCATGGTGCTGCTGTCAGGGTCTGTGCCACCTGCCCCTTCTGCCCTTGGGGTCCGGGATGACTCTCCTGGGGCTGTGGTAGGGTTTGTCCCATCTCCCTGCAGAAATGACCTGCCTGTACACTGATGGCCACAAGCCTCCATCCCTCTGACCCTCCCATTTCAGTCCCAGGGCTTGTGTGGGAGGCAGAGGCAACACTTGGGCTCACACTTGTGAACAGACCCAGACCCTCCTCAGACACCCCACTGCCACTGCCCCATTTCGTTCCCTTCTGTAAAGTCTTCTGAACCCACCAAAAGCATCTCTGCCACTCCGGCTCAGGGGTCCCTCCTAGTTTGGTCCAGTGTGGCTTTTTTTACCTGACATCCCATCCTGTCCCATCCCATCCCAGAGTACTTCACTGCCTAACCCAACACCCTCTGTATGGCCAGGGTGTCTGGGGAGGCTGGTTTGGAGGGGACTCATTAGTCACTTGTCTTTGACGATGTGGTCAAACCAATTAAACCCACCCATGAGCTGTTCCTGCTCAGACTTGTGGGTTGTCTCTCCTGTTAAACAGATAAGCATTGGACTTGATGTTCTGCCTTCACTGGAAGGTGGTTTTAATCTGCATTCCTGAGTAAATTTCAGTTCCCCCAAAGGCTCCTGGAAGCCCCTCACCGCGTCATGGCTCTTCCGCAGAAAGCAGAAGTGACCACTCTCCCCCTCAACCTTTCCTACCCACTGCTGGATGTGTCCCAAAAGTAAATGACAGAAGCACCCTTGTCCCTGGGAAGAAGCTTCTTAGAATACATCCGAAATTTTTGGAAAAGTGGTTTAAGTGGGCGGGTTGCAGAGGATAAATTCTGGTGCAGGGAGAGCCAAAGCCACAGACACCGGGCAGGGCGGCACAAAGGACGGAGGAAGAGCCCTCGCACAGCCACCATGCTCACTGCAAGGACAGTCCTGCTGCTCACCCTGCTCCTCACCTTCTCCCTGCACTACACCACAGGTAAGGCACCTCGTGGGTCAGGGCTCGAGGGATGTCTCATTGGGGAGGTCAGGCAGGAAACCCCATGAGGGAGTGGGAATGGTGCTGCTGGCAGGAGGAGCAACCCCCTGGGCAGGGCAGCATACCTCAGGATGCAGGGATGGATGCAGAAGGTGCTGGGTGGTTTCACTGAAGCCAGTCCTGGGGAGACTGACAGCCATTTCCCAGGTCTCAGCTGGATGAGCAAGTGGTTGGAGCGAGGGGAGCACAAGCAGCTGCTTGGAGCCTTCCAGAACACCCTCCAAGTTGTGCCCCTGCCTTGGAAACCCCCAAAACCTCATCCCCAGACTGAGCACCCCAACCTTACCATGCACTCTGGTGGCCGCAGCAGTACAGGATGTGGGGTGCTGAGTCCTCTGCTGCTCTCCTGCCCACCACCATCCACATCCCAGTCCTGTGCTCGCTGCCATGAAGGGAATCCTTATCGAAGGATGTTGCAGGAGCTGCCAAGAAGTTCCAGAGTTCCATATCCTGCAGTGTCATTGCCTAGCGCTGCAGAGAGTTGCAAAATGCTGCCCAGGGGCATTTAAAACATCCCTCCCTTCCCTTCCCAGCCCAGTTCAGACCCATCGAATGCTGCTTCGGCTACGCACAGAAACCCATCCGACACGTGCAGAGCTACTACAAGACACCCAGTGACTGCCGCATGCCTGCAGTTGTGTGAGTACCCCAGGGATTGCTCCCACCCCGGCATGGCGGGGAGCTGGAGCAGCTACTCCATCCCATCCCACCCTGCGGATGGCTTGGTCCCAGTCAGGAGCATATGCCTGGAGGGGGCTGTGGTCAAAAGTAGTGCTGTGGGGTGGGCAAAGGGGGGAAAAATAGGTTTTAGTGCTTTCTGCTAATGCCAGTGGTCTGGGAAGACTCAGACATGCACCATCACCCCAAGAAGGGCATGGGCTGCTGGAGATGGCTCCAAGCGTCCATCCAGGATGGGGCTGCACAAAGGGAGGGGAGAAGTAGTGCATGGGAAGGGAATGGCTCAGGGTCTGTGTTTTCACTCTTTTTCTTCACTTACTCATTGCAGGATTGTGGCTGCCAACGGTGATGAGATCTGTGCTGACCCCAAGAAGCTCTGGGTGAAGAAAGCCATAAAAAAGCTTCAAAATAAATAATCAAATCCATCCACCATCTGACTTGCCCATCCAATCCTGTGTCTGGAGGGAGCAGACAGTGCTCACAGCATTACTCCAGAGGGTGCCGTGACAGTGGGCACCGTCACTGCAGGTGGAGCCAGCCCGTACTGAGCAGCATCAGGTGTCACAGCATCACGGACCAGCCAGCCACTGAGCTCCTCCTGCTGTCACTGCCCTGCCAGGTTCTGCCAGTGCAACAAGTATTTATAATAAAGACTCATTGCCCTAAGTTGCTCTCTGAATTTTTCCTGATTCTCCAGCCCAAGGAGCAGCTCCTACAAGCCCAGGGTATGGTGCAACCGAAAAAACCCCTTTGCCACAAGCACAGGTTTCTCTGGGCTGGGAGCAAGCTGTGCCCAGCCACAGTGTGCTTCACTGGGAATGTGACAGCTGAGCCAGGTCTTGATACTCAGGCCAAGGGGACAGAGGTGAGGTTAGCCTTACCTAGGGGGTAAGAACATGTTTGCAGCCGCACAGGCTTTGCAGGTGCTCCAGAATTAAGGGATCGTAAGTGGAAGGTTCCGGGAGAAGATACTGATCTACCAAACCCTTAATACCTTGTAAGCTTCCAAATGTGCTGGTGGCCACTGCAAAATACCTAAGGGAGATGAAAATGTCTCTAGTGCCGGGAGGGTGAGAACACAATCCCCTTCAGATGGGCTGTCCTGGCTGCCTGTCCCTCTGCAGGGCTGCGGAGGGGTGGGAGCAGCGCAGGATCCCAGATACTCACACCGGGCGTCTGGTACATCATCTCACAGCAGAGCAAATGCACATGGGAAAACCTCGGAAAGGTGAAGGCAAGGAACGCTGGCAAGTGCAACATTGATCCTCAGTCCAAAGCTTCATCAGTGTTTCATGCTCAGTTAGAAAACACGGCAGGGCTGTATTTCCTAGGATACTGAATGGCACAGAAGGACATCCCCAATGACATTTCTACCAGCAAGTTGTAAGCACCATGGGATGAAGCAGCAGTGGAAGGCTGAAGCAGAGTCTGATGCTGGGGGACAAACACCTCGTGAACTGTGCATTCCCTGTCAGAGGGGACATGAGCTGTCACCAGCGCTGGCTCCACTCGCCTTCCCTGGTGAGCAGACACTGACAAAGCACACGGCTCCACACTGGCTCTTGCACATGGATGTGTATTTTAATAAAAATAATTCTGTCAATATACAGCAGAATGTCGATTTTTTTACCATATTTCCAGTATATTTTCATAGGTTTTTTCTCAGTTAAAATCCCCCCCCAATCCCCTTTTTGAAGTTTTCATGCGAAGCATCAGATAACTTAATTCACAAATACTAAGCTTAGACTGAATCAATGTGCACAGTTTGTGTAATGTCCATTGAGCCAATGTTGTACCAAAGAGGAGAAACTCCTTTCCAAAGGCGATGAGAAGCCTGGAGTGGCACAGGGAGATCTGCCCAGCATCAGCTGTTCCTCCAGGGCTGGTGGGAAACCTGCAGAGACCTTGCACCCCATGCTCCAGCTGAGCATTTCATACCTGAGTTTTGAGCAACCAGCAGGAGAGAAGAGTTCACTGCGTGGTGGGCAGGTCCTGGGGCTTGCCCTGCTGCGTGTGAGAGCTTCAGGTGTTGGCATCCTCCTCCTGCCTCCCCCAACTGCAGAGCCATGAAGAGCATGCACAGGCAGGACTGAGAGAGACAATCCCAATCCAACACCTGTGCAGAGTCCTTGGTCTGGAATTCACCATACCTCTATTTTTCAAATTTTCTTTAAAATCCAGATTATCCCCAGAGCTTCTGCTGTTTGATCTTTCTCCAAGTTTGAGCCTGTGAGAAGCCCAGCCTACAAAATCTGTGCTCCCTCCTGGAGGAAGGATGCAGCTTAAGTCCTCCCGAGCAAAAAGGTCTGAGCAACTGCCTGGCATGATCAGAGAAAATGTGTCTGCCTGGCCAGGGGATACCAAGCAAGGACCAGAGGTTTGCATGGCCTCCAGGATCTGTGGTGATGTGAGTGTAAATTCCACATGGGACTCGTGGGCTTCTTGCAAGCAGGAGAGATTTAAGCCTCCCTCTTGGAAATAAAACAGCTGGCAGGACATGTGCTCCTCAAGTCTGGATGATCCCGTGGCTTGTCGGGCACTGCTAAAGCTCAAGCTGCAGGCTCTGAGCTCTGGTGTGGCATGTGGGGAGAGGGACAGACATGCCATGATCAGCCATCCATCACCTGCTGCCTCTTGTTGCAGGGAAGGATGGTGGAGAGCAGCTAGTGCTGCCTATGGAACATGCCTCCAGGTTCTCAGCTGCTCCCCTTTCCTCTCAAATATGCTGTAGCTCCTCCCAGTCTCCTGGCAACACTTCCTCAAGCTCTCTGCCCTACACAGCAGATGGGACAAGGCTCACAGCCATCTCTGGCTCTTCAGTAAGAGCTGCTGGACTGCAGTTCCCTCCATCACTCGTTGCTCTAGGGCAGAAGGGTTCCAGCAGCAACCAGCATGTTCCCTGGCATGTCCTTCCCAAGCCTTTCTGCAGAAACACCTTGGGACAGACATGTGCAGCTGGAGACCCAACAGTAGCTCTCTACAACAAACCTACTCCCTCCCTGACCCACCACTCAGGCTGCTCTCACACCAGCAGGGTTGGAAGGAAGTTGCTCCTTCTGCAAAGGCGACTCCTGGGTTGACCAGAACCTTTTCCAGGTGTTCCTTCTCTCAGGCTGTGACCAGCTCCACAGGGCCCCACTGCATCCAGGACTGGAGCATGATGGACTCCTCTCTCCACCTACTGCCTGTGGGGCAGTTGAAGTCTGCACTCTGCTTCTTCATGGGAAAAGCTCCCCAATCCCATGGTGCACCACACAGCTTGACAGCATTTACATGCTGCTCTACAGCCTGGCTGCCACAGTTCACCTTCTCAATCAATCCCATAACAGCAGAAAAAGCTCCAAAACTTGCATCTAAGCAATGCCTGCTATGTATTAACACAGACCGGTACCAAAGCACAGCAGCAATCCAACCTGGTTTGCTTTGCTGAAGGAGGAGATGGTTCACCATCCCTGATACACAAGGTGGGAAAATGATATATTTAATCCCAGAACTAGTTCCAGCAGGTCTGGCTGCTCCAGTTGTTCAAGGGAGACTCAAGAACAAAGCTATTTAAAGAATAGCAAAGATGCCTCAATAAAACGTGAAAAACAAGGACACAGCTTGAGGACAGGTTGAGATGTCACTGTAAAAAACCAGAAGGGATAAGGAAACATATGGGAACACCCTAGGTGTAGGTAACTATGAGGTATGATTCTCCTGGAGGGACTCATTTTCTACACCAGTCACAGCTGCATCTCCTGGTGTCCAAATCCAGTTGGCAGCACCACAGTGAGGACCACCAGGATGCTGGAAACAGAAAGAGGCTATAGCACCCATAACATCTTTCATGTGTCCCAAGACAACAAGTTCCAGCTCTGGTACACACAGGGGCCTGGAGGGGAGGGAGAACAGCCACCAACCTCCCTTCAACAGCTGGATGCTGCACATTGTCCAGTGCTTCACTTGGGAGTCCCTCTCCACTGTGCTGGCTCCACACAAGGGCTCAGTTCCTAACCAGACTCCAAAAGAACAGCAGAAGTATTGCAGCCAGACCAGCTGCAGGCTGATGGGATGTTCTATGGTGAGAAAAAGGGACCATCGTGCCTGGATCTCCACTTAGTAGTGCAGATACCACTACTGGTGGTCATGCAGCTGGGACAATACTGGGATTGTGGGAGGCAGAGAAGAGAGAACTGGTAAGAATAAGAAGTTTTCCCAAAACAAGCTGACTCTGAGGGATGCACAGGAAACAGACCTCCCTGCTCATGGGAGGGCCCATCTGAGACCTTACTCTAAGTCTTCAATTAGCTTTTGCTAAATACATGCTAGGATAGGCTCATGGAGCATCCAGAATAATCACCTGAAACAAGATGTTTCCAAGAGAAACAGGAACCAAGAAAAAGAAGAAGATTTGGCTCCTCCATTACAGGAGAGATGTTCACAAACTGGAATGCACCCAGCAGAGGCCACTAAGATGGTCACAGGCTGGACTACCAGGTGTATGAGGTGGATACACCTCCCAGAAACCCTTATCCCAGCTACTCCACTTTATCTCCCTCTGAAGTTCTCCCAGTGTATTCCTGATGCTCTCAGTCACTGCTTGTGGGAACAGCATGAACCCTTGTCCATGGGGAGAAAAGCCTGGTGATGCGATTCAGCTCCATGAAGATCTCTCCACAGAACCCCTGAAGGACACTTAAACCAAGGCTCCAGGTCTGGAGTTCCCAAAATGTTGTTCTCAAAAGGCCACTCAACAGGCAGGGCATTGGGCTACTGTCACTTACATGGCATCACTGTAGGACTCTTGGGAGCAGCGACCACGTTTGCTCGAGGTACTCAAAATAACAAATGCCCAAATCACTTTTATAAAAGTAATTTCTGAACTGCATGTAGCCTCTGGTTAGGTGTACAGCCACATTCCAAGTTCACCTCAGTTCACTTTAGTTCTGTTTCTTAAAATTACTGCAACAATCCAAACCAAGTTTCAGCCAACACGAACCACCAGAGAGCAGCCAGGCAGTTTCAAAGGCAAGAGGCTTTGAAATACAACCTGGGAGAATCAAGTCAGAAATCCCATCTAGGAATCAGGGGTAGGTTGAGGCCTACACCCCACCACACACTGCAAACACACTTATCTTCCCCACACTGAGTCACAGCCACATTAGTCAGAATCTGAGCACAACAAGCAGAAACCAGTAGTGAAACCACCAGACCACTTGAAATAAATTAACCCCCCCAAGTAACATTCATCACACATTTCTTGGCACCAGAATAACCACATATCTAGGAACATCTCTTGTTCTGGGGTTTTTTTTGGGTAGTGAAAGGGAAACCGAAATAAAAAAAGATGCTCTAAGACAGTCAGCACAGCTTTGCTGAGAGACCAAACGGGGTATTACTAAGACACATGATGAAGAGACTTGGCTTAAAGAAACCACAAAGAGAAGGAACCTCAGAAAGAGATAAAGATGGTGTTGCTACAAAGATGAGAGAGGTCTGACTGCAGTCAGACTGCTGCAAGCTGAACAGTGACCAACAGCAGAGGAAGTTGCCAAAGCCAGGTACTCAAGTATTTCCAAGCTCAGCACCCACAATCAGCCCAGCAGTGCTCCCTAAGCCTGGCTCTAAGGAATGGAGAGCCTGCAGGAGAATCTCACCAGGCCACATCCAGTGGGCTGGGACAGGCAGCCGTGGCACATCAGAGGCTTCAGGAAGGAAGCTCACCGAGTTACCGCTGCACTTGCAGCAAGGCAAGGACTGCAGGCTGCGGTAATATCCACCTGCAGGACAACAAGCAGAGCTGAAAATCAACAGATGAGCTTTCAGGCACATCAGCTGCTCCCCAGCACTGAAACAGAAGCCCCAGACTTGCAAGCTGAATTCTTCTGCTTAGTACAGCCCTCTGTCTCCCTAGAAGAAAGGCTGTGGTAGAGCTCCCTCTGCTTTTTTCTGAGTTGATCTGACCAAAATATCTCCTCCATCTCCAAACCTCCTGTTGCCCATTTTTGTAGGCCACCACGGTTCTAGCACTGCATCTGCACACGGTACACCTTCACCAGAAGGTAGGGATAGCATTCCCAACCCTCTCCAACACCATCTGCACATTCACTGCCACAGTCGTCTTCTGCCATGCAGGAGACACCTGACCCCTGCTCTGTCTGGATTTCAGACCTCATGTGCCAGCTGCAAATCCAGCCTGCAAATGCAGAAAATCCTTAAAGCTCAGAGGTCACACACCACCTTCCCTCCTCAGTGGCACACAAGCTCTCTTGCTGCTTCAAGTCCTGGCACAGGCTAACCTCCATTTTAGGGCAAACCTCAACACAAAAACTGAGAACAGCAGTAAAAGTCATGTTCAGTTTGAGCTCCCCTGGGTCCTCCCCAGAGCTACTGACCTAAAATTACAACTTCTGCCATGCAGCCAGGCTGAATCTGCCATCTCTTAATGGTACAGCAGAGGATGCAAAGCACACAATTCTGCCCACAGCCTCGTCAGGTAACAGTACACAGTCAGAAACACTCACAGGCAGGTGGTCTGAATGCTTGGTAACACTGGAGTCCCTGGGCCTCATACACACCACAGCATAGACACGTTAGTCCATCTTACTTGGAGGTTACTCACCCACAGCTCTTTGCTGGTCTCTTTTGGGCCTGAAACTTAAATAATTATTTTAGCAATCCTTAAAGAAACATTGCTGCTCCCTCCTGAACTGCTCAGACCTGACAAAACTGGTACTGACCCCAACGCACAACCTGATCTTGGCATGTCCCACTTGAGAGAGTGAGCACAGCTCAGCCCAGGTTTCTCAGACATTTCCATTTAAATCAGCATTACAGGGATGTGGGGGCAGGAAATACTGGTATTACTGAGTCTTAGTGACAAAGCCCTCCTACATGGAGAAAAATGGGGATTTGTTAATTTAACAAAAAAACTGTCGGCCCAGTGGGGCAGCACCCATGGATGTTTCTGGCAGGCTCGCACAACCTGCTTCCACCCATGCAGTGGCAGATGACTTCATATTCATCAGCCCTGTCCCTCCAGCTGCTGGGAGAGCTGGATTTAACTACTTTTCAGGGCTGTCAGAAACTTCTACAGCACAACCACTAACACAGGAAATGTCAAGTCTTCTACTCTTCCCACTCACAAAGCCAAGTTAGAGAGCCTTGGACTCTTAAGAGAGGCACCATGAAGGACCAGGCTCCTCCAACTCCCATCATTAGTGTACGACAGGACCTACCTCACCAGGTCTCCTGCAGGGTTGTACGATGTGTATGTCTGGGACCGAGTCTGTGGGCAATAAATACATCAGTGACTTTGTGGAGGTGGAAGAGACCTTTTTAATAAACATGATTCAAATAAAAAAAAAACCCACAACCCTCTGAACTGCCACTGTGAGAAGAGTTCAGATAACTAGCACAGAAGATGATGGTGTATGTGCACGATGGAGGGAGAAGGGAAGAAAAGAACAAGCTGTCACCAACTTGATCACCTTCCTCAGTAAATCAGCATAAACCAGCTCAGCAAAACTCTCCAGATAAAATATTGGTGGAACCATGAGAAACAACTCAAATCAAAACAAAGAAATCCCTACATCAGAAGGCGCTACATTAGAATAACCAGTGAAATACTGAGTGCTGCTGGAGCTGCAGCAATGGCAGGGAGACAGGTGAGATCTGCCAGTCGTTCCTGGGGTCAGGAATAGCCACACAGTGAGGGACTCACTCAATCCTTTCACAGGCAGTGTGTGTGTGTGCTAGAGGGGGTGTCGGTGGCAGGGAGGTCAGGCTATCGAACGAGGTGGTGGTGCAGAGTGGCAGCAACGGAGGGTGAAGGGCAGCACTCAACGATGTCAATTCCATCTTGCTCTGTGGCTAGTGCAAATAGTCGTCTACTCTGGCAAAGGAGCAGGAGCCCAAGCCCACGCGAGCCATGAGCCGCAAACACTCCGAGGCCTGGCCCAGGGCAAGCATCAGCGGGGGCTGCTTTGGCAGGTTCTGAGATTCTGTGGGGGCAAAGAAAGAAATCTGTTTAGAAGAGGGGTCCTGGCTGTGTGCCAGCTCCACCTGCACTCAGGTGCTCAGTCCCCACTGGGCACCAAGCCCCGCATCCCTGGCAGAAGGTGCTGGCTCCAGAAGGAAGACACAATTTGAGTACCACCGGGTCTGTGCTGTTGCTCCTCCACACACCCCACCACTCATGACACGTCCCACAGCCCAGCAGGGCCTTTGAGAAAGTGTTGCTGTGGTGGCCAGAGCAAGAAAAAGACAAAGAAGCTCCTGCTGATGCTGTCTGCCAGAAAACCCTCAAAGCGTGGGAGATCAAGGCACGGAAGAACAAGGAAGGGCAGGGTAAACTGTCACCAAGTTAGAGGCAAGCTCTCCATCTCTCCCACTTGTGCAAGGCTACAGAGCAGCCCCAGCCCTGGACAAACTTGCTCACTCATCACTGCATCTCTACAACTGCACATTAGCTGTGTGAGCACAAGGGAACCCTCAGCTGAGTAAGACAAGGTGTCCTGGGACCTGTGTGATGAAGTGTGTCCAGACACCGTCTTTCATGTCTCTCTGGTGACAGCTCTTTCAGCATCTTGCCCATGCTCCCCAAGCACTGGACAACCAGCCACTGACTGCCAGAGAAAGGGACTCTCCTTTCCAAAACATGTAATTTCTGTTCCTCTACTCAGACAGAACAGGAGCCCTCATGTGTCATCAAGCTGTTTCTTCCCCCAGAAGATAATCTCTAAATCTCTTTCTGGCACACTCGATGTGAGATGTACAGAGCCCCCAAGAAATCCGCCTGGGCACAGTGAGCCAGACTGTGCAGGGGAGCCCAGCATGGGTTTCCAAGTCAGAGAACCTGCCCAGTGGACAGGGTTTGGCTGCTGTGGATGGACTGAGATAACCCAGACTGGGAAGTGTCCTGCAAAGTTACCTGGGCAGTGACACAGAGTGGACATGATCTGGTAACAGGATCAAGGGCTCTGCCTACAATGAGTCAATCCCTTTCTTGCAAACTGGTGGCAGCCCATAACCTCATTATTTCTCCACCGTGGGTTTTCCTGTAGCTGAAGATGCCAGGAGGACCAGTAACAACACAGCAACTCACTGATGGCAGCACAAGAATTCCATCAGAGAAGGCCACTGCATTTGCTCTCCAAGATGGAAGAGCAAGCACCAACAAGCTGTTGGGCCACAAAACATGCTTGTTTAAGGAAAATGGAAAAACAGGCATAAATGTTCAGCTCCAAGGACACAGAGAAGAGCAAGGGATTGCTCCTACCTGGATCCAACCGTCCTGCTGACACAAAGAGCAAAGCTTATCAGATAGAGGGGAGCTGCCTTGATAGATGAAGAAAACCAACCTATAACCAGATCTCTGCGCAGAGCAGGGTCCTCTCAGCTCAGTTAAGACCATAAGAACAACAGGGCCTGTCCAATTACAACACAGGCCTGCAGGCAACCAGGCTCTCTGGGCTCTGGCAGGCACAGCACAGGACAGCAACATAGAGAGGCAATGCTTGAACGGAAGGTAAACCCTCCCTTCATTTAACTCTGCATGTTCAGCATGAACTCAAAGGTAACTGGAATTATGGCTTCCCTCTGCTTTAGAGCCAACACTATAGAAAACAGCTTCACTTATGAGGTGCTGCAGCAGTGCAACTGCATTCCTTCACAGAAAGTAGGATGATGCCAGGACTGAACTCTGCCAACCCATACAGCATGGAAAAGAGCCCTGCTAATGCCTACAAAATGATTCAGGTGGGTTCAGAACATGGAGGAAGAGGGGCAGGAAATGCATCAAAAGACCTTGGTTTCTTCTGTAAGCAGGGGAAGAAAAATCCTAAAGAGCATCCTTGGAAGCAGCATTGAGGAAGCTGCAAGGAAGGGAGCCAAAAGAAGTGTTCATCAGGGGAACTCTGCAGGCTTCCCTCCCACTCGCCTTCCTGCACCACTGCCCTGACAGTCCCCAGCACAGAAAGAGAGGCCAAAGCTAAACACAAGTATTTCTGAACTTTCCCTAAAACTCGCAGGCTTGCCCAGCACAGGACAGCCCTTGAGAGCAGGTATGTCCAGGGGGAATGCTCCCATAGGAACCAGATCTTACCCAAAATAGCACTATTGAGAGCAGCACACACAGGTTCCCTCTGGATCGGGTCCAGCTGTTGGCCAACGGGGCAGTTCCAAGGGTCTGAGTAAGCTAACAAGCTAAAGGCGTCCTGCGTGAGAGAACAGAGAGGCACAGTAAGGTCCTGCATGGCTGCAAACACACACAGAACCATCAAGTCTGTCAGCTGGGACACCTCCTGCCATCACCACGGTGATAGGTGCCTACCTCCTGAAAAGAAATAGCCCTTTTCTTCTTGGCAGCAAAGGACCACACTGCGCCACCAAGAGAGTGGATGAAAGAGGGTGCCCCCTTCACCTGGCAAGGGAGCCAGCACATGAAGGCAGATAGAGTGTCACCTGGAGAGAAGACGAGCATGCAGTTGCTCCAGGAAAGCAGGCAGGAGCTGTAGTTCTTCTCTCCTGTGCTGAGAACTGGGTGTAGATACTCTATGTTCATGTTTTGACCTCTGATCCCCATGCAGGCCCCCTCTTCCTGAGCAGCTGCAGAAGTGGAGGGTACCCAGGGTCTGAAGGGAACCCACAACCCCAGTCCTGGCCTGGAGAACTGCTCCAATACAGCACAAGGCCCAGGCTTACCTGAAGCATCTTTTTGTGCATGGTGTTCTTCCCATACTCTCTGCAAAGCTGCTCGCTGAGGATCTGCAGCTCCCGTCCAAACTGGATCATTCTCTCCGTGGCAGCGTGGTTCCCTCCACAGAGCTGCCTCTGGGGGCAGCTGTCTTCTACAGGAAAGGCAGTGGAGAAGGAACAATCATTTCTCACTACCCACCAATGCCCACTGTGTGCCATGATACCCACAAACTCCTTCCCCTTCTGGAACAGGTAGCTGTTCCCTGCTCTAAGTTTATCCCAGTGGAAGCTTTCTGTGATACCTGAACTACAACACAGTAGTGGGTTTTTCATGGTGCCTGGTAAATACATTAAAGATTTGAGCTCAGTTTGTTTAATGCCCAAGGACTACCTAGAAATCAAGTCTCCTGATAAAATCCGGGGAGCTTGCAACTTCACCTGTGTTGGAGGTTCATCCCTTTAATACAAACACACAACACAGAAACGCCCCAGTCTAACAAATCCTGGACTCCAAGAACTTTCAGTCAGAGATGCCAACACCACCAGCTTCCACCAGTATTAGTAGCCACAAGACCCATTATAACTGGATGAATCCCCAGAGACAGTGTAGCTGATCCATTCTCTCCCCTCTGGCTAGAGTACCCACAAACAGGACAGTTATGGCTGGCCAGCTGCGCTAAGGCCAATCTGCAGCTGGGCATCAGCCAGCCTGGCACAGCCCAGCCCAGCTCCCTAGCTGGCACTTCTGCCAGGACTGCTCTGAGCTGAGTTTCATGACCAGCACTGAACAAACTTTACCAGCTCTTTCTTCTTATTTCCCTTTACCATTCCTGTCTCTGAGGCCCTACCCATGCTGGACTCATCCGTCTGCAGGATCTCTTCATGTTTGTAGGTGCCATTCATTATCCTGGTGGATGAATTTTCCAGGACTCCATTAGGATAATGCTCAGCCTCCATTTCCATCTCACTGTCACTGATGTGAAAAGAGGGAAGAAAGGTTAGATGTCTAAATTAGAAAGGAAAGAAATTAAGAGCTCATGTGCCAAATGGCGCCCAGCAATGGCCAGGAAAGGTGCCAGCTGGACTACAGGGAGCCAGATGGTCTAAGTCAATGTAGCAAAAATTGCTGCAGGCTTCTGAAGACAATTTATGAAACAGGTCTCTGTTTCTAAAGTGCCTGTCATATTTCCAGGTGCTGAGTGCTTTGCCTTTTCCCTTCAGGAAGTGTTCATCCCTGGGACAGCAACCAGACAACAGATAGCACACTAACAGACTGCACAGGAGGGGAATCTTGGCTATGGTAAGCCCTCAATCCTTGCAAAGAGTGCAATACAGAACACGTAAGTGTTCAAGACAGCAGGCTGACTGAGGCTGCTAATTAGCTATTGATTAACTGAAACGATGAGAAAATCTTGCTCTACACATAAAAAAAGAATCACAAATCCAGCATCAAATGATTCTGGTAAATTGAGTCTGAACAAGAGTTTCTCACTCAGTTACATGCTGTGTGGCTCTCAAGAAGCCACAGCTAAGACTACAAACTGCCCTGCAAGCCGTGCTCAGTGCAGCACTCAGAGGATGAGAGCCAGATGCAATTAGCAAGAGATTCTTCTGCTCACTAGGACACCCTCTGCTCCAGTGGGGCCTCAGACAGCTCTGCAAACATCCATGTGAGAGGTGAGCCCAAAGGAAGCTTGGTTCTCACCATGGCTCACTCTGCTCCACACTCCAGCAAAGGCAGCAGTGACTGCGCCTCTCTGCTGGACCACCTACAGCTCCTCAGAGAGGGGAGGCTGTCTCAGTCTGACCTGCTGTCACAGCACGAAACAAATTACTGCTCATTCAGGGGCTCATCTGGAAGGAACAGGGCAACAGGGAGAGGTAGCCTAAGGAAGTTACACAAGGGGACAATGCATTAAGACAGTAAAAGGCAGGAAGGCTGCTCAGCAGCAGCTCCTGACTGGCTGAGACAGCAGAAGCAACACCAGGCTCTGGGACAGAGCTTCTAAACAAACTATCACATTGGGCTCCAATGGCATCAGTGTAATGCTGTCTGAAACGAGAGCATTGTAATATTCCTTATGGGATAAGCCTCCAAGCCTGAGCCACAGAAGGGAAACTGGAACAGGTTTGTGTCTGCCGGGAATAGCAATGACCTTGCATATACCAAATATTGTTCAAAAGGCCAGGACAGATGATCTTCAGAAAGCAGACTGAGCCCTTTACCACCATCCCACACCCCTCAGGTGTCTCCAGAGATAAAAAATACCTGGTTTCTTGATTACTTGTACTACTGTGCTGCTGAGATTTGGTGGAATCTGTAGAATTGGACTCAGAGTAGTTCACAGATGAGGGGGAAGAGGAGGAAGAAGATGAAGATGATGAACTCAGTGTTGGGTATTTACTGTGACTCTGTTTGCTTTTTGTGGACATGACTCCATTGCTACAGGTTGGACTATCTGCTCCTGAAAGCCAAGAAGAAAGACAACTAAGACCAGACTGACAATGTCACTCTGTTGTAAAGTCAACAGTTTGGCAAGAGAGCAGGCCCCAGGCTTTGCTTTCTTGACCTGCTCTCACCACTGCATCAGTGAGACACTGAGTCACTGGTGGCTGCACTAAAAGGCTGCCTTCAAAAGCTTCTTTTCTCTGAAAAAAAAACTGCTCTGCAGACAATTGTGGAAAATAACTAATGTAAAACCAATTCTGCAACGGTATAGAAACACCCATGCTAACAGTACATCCTCTCAGCTGGGTACCAAAAAGGAAAGAAGCATTTCATAGAATAATGCATAGAAAGTAGCAGGTGATGTTATATACAACCACATCCACCTTGGATACCTGCTCTTCTCACTGGGAGAAACAGAGAACACACTTACCGGTACTATGAACGTGTGAGTTGCTTGATCCATGTCTAGGACTTAAGCTGGGGGACCCGGGGTAACTGTCCTGGGATCTGGGGCTGCGGGCACTGAAACAACGCACTTCACTGTCTGTCCCATTCACCATCTCCACAAACTGCCGACACCTGATTTCATAGGAGGGAAGAAGGGGAAAAGGGTGCGTGACAGCCAGGATGCTCTGCACTGAGGCTTCATTAGGTCCTGAGTGGAGAAGTCCTAGAAACTGCAAAGGAGTTAAACCCTTTTGCTTTCAAAAAGACATTTCAGACTCCTGATGCCTTTGTGAGTGCTCTGATAATGTTATAGGAAGAAGGAGTTCAGAAACACCAACTTCGATGCTAATAAATGTTGAGACCTTTCCAAAAGACAAGTTTAATTCCACTGTGCTAAGAAGAAACTGATCCTTCACAGCTTTTGCCTTCACCTCCTCTGCAGGTACTCCAAAATTCAACTGTGGAGGTTTTTTTTTTCAGGGGGAAGATACTAAATCTGTCAAACATCATAGTTCCTTCACCACTCCACCAACCTAAAAATACTGGTGACCAATGGAAAATAGAAAAAGAAGAGTAAAAAAATTCAATATCCACAGTGATAGTGAGGACAGTTACTCAATTAGCTTTACTGGGAATTGTCCTCATATGTCTCAGAAGATGGGGAAAGCCACTCTGTACAGCTGGGAGAACTGGGACACTTTTTCCTTTAGTCTCTGCCCCAGACAGCCTTTTCCATACATCTGCCTTTCTAGGAACCTTCACAGTGACTGCCACTGCTCCAGCAATGCAAGTTCTCCACAAGACAAGTAGAGACCACCTGTGAAGGAGTTTCTGGCAGTCAGCAGAACTAAAATTCACCCACCTCTGCCTGACCTCATGAGGCAGAGCCATACTGGGTCTGAGCAGCAACAAAAGGGCTACATCTGTGTTGTGACAAGCACTGTGCAAAGGACTGAGCCTGTGTCCTCCCCCACCTGCTGCCACCAAATCGGTCTTGTCTGAATTCAGAGCAAGGCATGCAGCTGTACAGAGTCTTCTCTCCTTCATTTACACATATCAGCATTAGGGAGTACAAAGCTATTCATACTTACTTTAACATGAAGAGCAGGTTGGGATTATGTTCTAGGAGGCCAGGATAGAGCTGCTGGGTGGCTTCTATAGCCTCTCCCACTCTGCCTGCTAATACTAGCTTCTGTATTCCTGAAAGCAAAGGGAGATCTGGTGACACACAGGACCAGCCCACAGGAACAGCCAGAAGAGCTGTTTCATACCTACCACCCAGCTCCCCACTACCACCTTGCACAAGGGCTTGGGAGAACTGGGGACCACATTTGGCATATTATGGATTCGGGTGAAAATGTGGGAGGATCTGTTAGTAGCAAAAAACTACCTAGTGCAGGATTTGTAGGATGAAGTAGGTGAGCTGGGGTGGGATGCTCTGAGACTTTAGTCCTTTAGTCACAGAGCTCTACAGCAATGGAAAAGAAAGCAGGACATGCCAGCTGGATGGAAACAAGGAAATGCTGCTGGGGAAATGACCATTTCAGAGGGGAAGCCCATAGGTGACCCCTAGGTCACATCCTCTGGCTGGTTCACACTTGGAAGTGTATGTATGGCTGAGCATCAGATAAGAGGAGTATTCTCAGAGGGTCTGTGGGCTTGAACCGCAGCACAGTACTGTTTCCCCAATAACCCTACCTCTAAGCAGAAGCAATTATACCAACACAAGTGGGTTCCTGCAAGTCTCACCTCAAGGTCTTCCCAGATAAATAATCTGAGATTAGCCTGCAATGAGACAAACTGGCTCCAAGAACCAGCTATTGACAAAGCTAGAAACAGCTCAATGAGCTGTAAACTTCTAGGAGGTGCAAAGAGACAAGGCAGAAGACACCTATAAATGCCGGGTGTTCATGTCTCATGTATATTCCTTCAGTGGGTGCCAGACTCATCCTGAGATCCCGTCCCTGAACGCTCACAGAAGCTGTTGATCTGCAGAGATTCACATTTTATTTTTTTTCTAAGTGTACTTAGAGATGCAAACTAAATGCACTTATAACTAAAACTGCATCGTTTTTCCAGCACTCCTTATAAAAAACAGAGGGAAGTTTTTGACTGGCCTGGGAGCTGCTTTGTAAGCAGAGGCTCTGATAGCAATAGGCTACGGCTTTTGCAAACCATGAGCAGTTGGAAGCCCAGCCGGGGAAATCCTCATTAACAATACCCAGTAACAAATCTCAGTGACTTGTCTTGGCTCCCACTTCTCTGTGTCTATTTGCTTGTTATTGTAGCTAAAAGCTGGAACCAAAGCCGTGGCTCTCACACCAACACAAGAATTCCCATTTTACTCTTTCTTGCATGTCCATTTTTAAATCTCTCTGCTTTGCCTTGTTTGGCAACTCGCACAGCTGTCATTCCCTTTTATATTTTCCCCTCTTTTTTGTTTTCCCATCTGTGTTTTCCTCACACCTTTTATTTAAGCCCCAGCTTCAGAGTTGTGTGTCCCCTCCCTCCACCTGCCTTGTCACCTGCCCTCAGACAAACGCGACTGCACCGTCTCACGTGCCTCCCGCGAGGCTTCACCAGCTAAACCCCCCCCAGCGGGAACACTGGCTGGGGTCAGGGTTGCATAATGCATGACCTGGAAAGCACAAAGCCCATCAGCACTGACAGGCAGCAACTACAAGTTATTTAAAAGCGGAGTCCCCACATGAACCCGAATGCTGGCTAAGCACATGCAATGTATGGAGAGTGAGCCACAAAGAGGCACAATGCTCCTGATGCGTAACAGTCACACGAGAAGCAGTTCACAAAGGGAAGGGAAATGTACAGAGTGGGGTGCAGCCTGTATTCAACAGCCAGGAGAACGCAGAAAACACACCAGTGTTCTGTGACTCTGTGAATAGAAAAGCTTAAAATAAAGGTACAGCAGGAGCAAGCTGCAGGCCTTATTCTGCAGGAACCAAAAGTGCTGTCAGCCTTACAAACTGAGAGATGAGCCACTTGGGAGGGAACAGCAGTAACCAAAACAGACACAGAATACAATTTCTTCACCTAGTGTGAGCTAAACATGTTGGCTGTGAATACGAAAAACCTCCGTATGCAAAAATGTTACCTGAAACCAAAACGTGCAGAGGGACTGGGAGAGTCCTTAGCTCTGGAAGCTGCAGTCAAATCAAATTAGATGGGTATGTCTGGGTCCCTTTGCCTATGGGGCTGCTCCTGCTGCAACAGCCCACAGTGAAGAACTCAAATCCAAAGGGATCTCTGGTGCAGTGACCTCAGTTCAGGTACTGGCCAAGCAGAGCAGACAGGCAAAGGAAAGAATAGGGCAGTTCTCTGGGCAAATGTGGCAGAGGGTGAAGGGGATACAGTGATGATAAAAAAAGTGCTCTCAGCAGAGGTTCCCAAACTCCACTGCTCCATGCTCAGCAGCGTGCTGTCGACAGCTTTGTACTGTGATGGAGTAACTTTTCTGCTTCCACAGCACTTCACTCCTCTGCAGAGCCCTGAAGGGAGCACACGGCCAGTGTGCCTACCTGTGGGAACAACCACCTGAGAGACTTACTTTGTCTGTTCTTTATTGAGGTCTGTTCTTCCTGGATTGTGGTGTCTGTGACTCTGGCAAAGGCAGTTGCTGTTGAACAATACCCATGGTGAACCAAATATGAGGAAACCATACTAGAAAAAAGAAAATAAAAAGACATGAAGAGAGATTGGTGAAACAGGGTCATCACACTGGAGGAAAAAAGAAAACACACAGAAGCTGCAATTTCAGTGGCAAACTCAGCTTGCTTAGGACATAACCAGAGTCCTAATTCTGCAACCAAAATGTGTAACTTCTCCGGACAGCCCATTCCAATGCCTGACCAGCCTTTCAGTGAAGATACTCTTCCTGATGTCCAATCTAAATCTCCCCTGGTGCAACTTGGGGCCATTTTCTCTTGTCCATCACTCACCTGTTACCCAGGAGAATAGACTGACTCCCACTCGGCTGCACCCTCCTTTCACGGAGTTATAGAGAGCAAGAAAGTCCCTCCTGAGCCTCATCAGACTTGTGCTCCAGCCCCTTACACAGGCCCATTGCCCTTTTCTGGACACCCTCCAGTACCTCAGTGTGTCTTCAGGCAGAAGATACTCCTGACCTCTGACAAATCATGTCAATTGTTCTCATCAAATTCCAATCAATTTTGCAAAGGGAAGTGCATTCAATATTCATAAATTTACAGAGTGTCATAATGTGCTTTCA
Source organism: Sclerurus mexicanus (assembly GCA_013396755.1). Taxonomy (NCBI): domain Eukaryota; kingdom Metazoa; phylum Chordata; class Aves; order Passeriformes; family Furnariidae; genus Sclerurus; species Sclerurus mexicanus. The sequence goes on along the minus strand of VWZF01006212.1, from coordinate 284,984 downwards.
GTTTTTGGAAGCCTTTGGTTTAGGTTATTTCTTGCCCTTTCAATTTTAAGTTCAGCTGATTTACATACTGGCTTTTCTCTTGTGTTAAAGTTTTTATGGTGTCCTCTCCCCTTCACCCAGTGCATCACCTCAAAATGTCTGTTCCTACATTCCTACAAGCTTTCATGCAGTCTTTGGCTGAAAACTTCTCCCATATCTTTTACATTCGAAACAGCAGCAATCTACACAGGAAAAACTATTAAACAACAAAAACTGAGGGGTAAACAATTTGAGCAAAATGCACCAAGTGGCCGTTTTTGCCACAGGAGAGCATAAATTAGCATTTAAAGCCTAACAACATGGAAGAAGCCAAACAGCAGGGCAGTGACTTACTTCTGCAGCATGGCTTGCCACTCGCCCAGCCTGTCTCCTATGGGAAACCGCTTAATGGTGCTCTGGATCTTCGCCCGCCACTCCCTCATGTAGTCCTCGATGTCAAACACAAAGGGCTGCTGCCCAAAGTTGGCATCCACAATCTCCCCTGGAGTCTGGAGACCCACGGTAGGGTAGAGATTTGACTGGGAAGGAAGAAAAAGAAACCTGTGTTAAATGCAGCTTTCTCTTTCTGATTCCAGTTACGTGGTTTGTTGAGACAAAAGGACTGCTCTTTAAATTGAAATAAATACAATGGAATAGGGAGAGGCAACAGCCCTTTAGGTGCTTCTCAAGGAAGCTGTGACTTGTTTTACAGTTATGAAAAGTTATTGCATAAAACCAGAACACCAGGTTCAATCCCCAACAGCCTGTGATCGAGGCTGTGACTGCTGTCCGTGGACGGCCATTTCTGGCTTAGTTTTCTGCCATTTCTACCAAAGTTCAAGAGGCAGCAGATAACAATTAAAACAATAAAAATACTATATTGAATTTAACAATAAGAATCAATGAAAGGTGCAGCAGCCCAATCAACAGAACTATATGTTCTCCGCTGTTTCAACTGAACTCTTTTTATTCCTTGGAAGTTGTTATCTGATGCCAAGGGAATGGAGAGTGGTGGAGCTCTGAGTATGCCTTTGGTGATCCCAAGATCCCAAGCCATCCACACAAAAAATTAAACTACTGACAGACAAACTTCATTTTAAGAACAAGCCTATGGGTTCAAATGGAAGCTCTGACCCACCACCAGGACAGGGGGGAAAAGAAAAACGTTACCACAGTGAAAATACCTCTAAAATTCAGCCAATAATTCAGCTTCTAAAGACAACTAATTGAAAAGAGGTGGTCAGAGTCTATTTAGAAGTTCTCTGAATACAGGCTGTTTTTAAGAATAAACTGTAGATACAAACTGAATCCCTGCTGGGAAAAGAGAAACAGCATCAGAAAGGGTATGGGGTGTTTGGTTCTCATCACTCTGGATGACACTTTTCAAGAGCATGTGCCTTTCACTGCCATGTTACTTTCGTGCAGCACAAACGACTTTTCTGTTTGCACCACAAACTTCACTAATCCTCTGCTTTCGAGTTGGTGAGTTTGGGAAGAAACCTCTCATGCCACTCATGAACAATTTGGTGTTGTTTTTTTGGTTTTTTTTTTTTTCACTTTGCTCCAACACACTGAAGACTGACACAGACAGAAACCAGACACTGGGCAAGTCCTGCTAAGATGGTCAGAGGGTTGGAGTGCATGGCATATATGGAGAGACTGAGGCAATTACCTTGGAGAAGAGAGGCAAAAGGGAAAATCTAACAGCAAGTCTTCCACTCCCAAAAGGGAGGAGATAAAATAGACTGAGACAGATTCTTCTCAGAAGTGTTCAGTGAATAAGCAGTGGGCACAAGCTGAAGCCAGGGGTAGTTTGATGGGACATAAGGAAGAAATTTTTCCTTAAGAGGATGATTTAGGACTGGAGGAATAGGTTCCCAGAGAGACTGCAGCATTTCTGTCCTCAGACATTTTTCAAAACTCAACAGGATAAGGTCCTGACCAGCCTGCTCTACCTTTGAAATTATCAAATATCAAAAAACAAAGGAAAGAAATGAATCCACAAATACAGGCTGGAAATTGAAAACAGAAATCAGGATGATGGCATCACTGCTGACTCAGTACACTTCCTCCTTTCCTGTTCTCACACCAAGGAATTCACTGGGTTAAGAGGTTTGCAAAGAAAACACAGCATGATACAGGAGGAGCTACCAGAGGAAATGCTGCACTTAAAGGCAGTCTCTCTATTCTTTCAAAATTGGCTGACAAGGAAATATCTCTAATGAGGGATCAGATCTTTACCACAGTCCATACTTCACACCCTTTTATTCATTTTTTAGCATTGTGAACCCAAGGACTTCCAAACCCAGGAATCAGACACCCAAGGCACTTGGAAGTTAGGAGGAAAAAACCCCAATTTACAAGATATCATGCATTTTACCACTTTTGGGTATGTTAATTTTTAAGGGGAAGCTGCTTACCCTCAACTTCTCTAAAATCATCTCAGAGTTAAAATGCCATTTCTCACATGTGGGATGTGCTCTCTCTGTTCAGCATCTGTTGGGAACTACACATATCTCCAGCACCCTGCCAGATGTAGGGAGAGATGATCCCAGGGCCCATCGGCCAGACAGATGCTCTCCCCAAGTTCTTGAAGCATACCTTCCCTGTGACATTTGGACCACCTCTCATGCCTGATGTTGGTGGCCAGTTGCTCACAACCCCCTTGCTCATATTGACTTGGTTTTTGACCTCCCTGTTCCTCTGCGCTCCTGCAATTCCACCCTGGGCTCTTCCACATTCTGCTTTTCTTCATTTCCTATTGTTTTGGCAAATCTCCAGACAGGATAGACCTGATAGAGGCTTGTGTAAAAAACAGTTCTAAGCATTGACTTAAATTGGTAAAAAAGGGGAAACTCCCTTTGTGGGAATTCACTTCTATTTCGAGCAGTTATTTTGGTATTAACTTCAGTCTGTGCTAAGCCAAAATGTGGTTTTTCCCATTACTGTATGTTTGTACAAATGCAAACACCCTTTAGAGGAAACCGAAACATTTCATTGTGTCTGACTCCAGTTTTCAACTTAAAAGTATCCATTTTAGCTTCGTAATACTGCAAATATTGCAAAATACAGTCTTCAACATTTCCCTCTGAAAGGGGAATTTTGGAACAAGCGAAACAATTTCTAAACTGGTGTTGTTTTGAAGGGTCAGTTTAATTCCTTGTGTAATCTCACTGACATGCCAACCCTAAAAGTTATTTAAGCTTAAAAAGCATGGAAGTAATTCAATCTCAGCAGCCCTGCAAGACCTCACTGCTGCAAAGGCCCTTCTGTCTGTTCTGCTTCCCGATGGCTCATCCACTATTCCTAAGAGAGACTCATCACAGGGCTGAACAGCCCACAAGTGCACATTAAATGTACGTGTCAGCTCAGCCTGCACTCCCAGGTTAATAGGATGCAAGCCAAGCTAAGCAGGACAGGGAATTTCAGCCTGCAAAATCTGTGCTGGGAAGCTCTATGACAACACTAGAACTGTAAATGACAAAGTATGTGTGTTGGACAGCTATTTTTGATTGACAAGAGCCTAAATAGCAATTTTCTACTTATTCCAAAATGGAGACTGCTCCTGTTGCAGAACGAGAAGCAGTCCAGCCAAATGAGAGGACAAAGTGGTGAAAAAATTAGAAGGAATATGGTGAACCTGTGTCCCCTAATGCAATCTATAGCCAGAGGGAAAGAAAAGAGTATCAAAACCTAAGGGTCATATCTCAGACACATCTTCTTGCTATGGATACAAGACATCACTCAAAAAGGTTAATCTTCATGGACAGGCAAAATATTCTTTCACTTTAATAAACTGTACTTGGACCAAGTGAATAAACTGCTGTGAAGCAAAGCCACATAAAGGTTTCTGGTTTAGAACACACTACAGTGTTACCAAGTTTAAAGAGCCTAGGGAAAAAAAAAGGGTTGTACTGACAACTGATGCAAAAAGGCAAATCAAATAACCGGGATGTCCTTCAGTGCAGGCAGTGGGTGGGATAGGGGACAGATCTGTAACGCCCTAAATCCCATTGGGAAGGTGAAGAGGGGCTGCTAGCCATTCTTTCTCACAATACAGTCCTTGCTTTAATTCCAGGAGAAGCAGGAACATATTCTTAGAGGTGGTGAGGGATGAGAGGAGGCATTTGAGTAGCCCACAAACCCAGTCACAGGATCAGGAAGTTTTAGAAAAAGGAGTGTCCACATCATTCAGTAATGTGTGTTACCACATTATTTTTAACAGGGCATCAAACAGGAAAAAAAAAAAAATCACAACCCCACACTCTTCCCCCTCCCTTCTGTTTGCATCTTTAGTTAAAATACTGAAAATAGGTGTACTTACAGGGAGATCTGTAAAGGCTATACCTGTGGAGGGAAAAATATTAGAATTAAAAAGACATAGGATTTTTTCCCCTGCTTGCCTACATCCTTAACATGCCACAAAACATTACTGTACTTCAGTAAATTCCAGCTCTGACCTGCATTTCATCACCTGATGTATTTAGAAGTAACTCCCCTCTCCAGTCCCCTCCTCTGCAAAGTTTTGCATCTGGAAAGGTTCAAGGTTTCTGACATGTCTCCCAAAAATTTGATTTTTGTTAAAAGCTGCTCTTCTTTCCTTTGCTTCTCCCTCTGCTTCTATGAAGGAGTTAGTTTTCAAGACTCACTTTGACTTCAGAAACAGAATTTTAGTATAACATTCCTTTGGTTCAGGCTATAACTAGTTCTTCTTACCAGCCAGAGAGATTCAACACTTTGCATTACAGCTGGGGAACGGCCCTGCAACAGGACTGAGCTGCAGCCAGGAGCACCTGAGAAACCCTGTGTGAAGAACAGCTGCATCCTCACCTCTGCTGCTACACTTCCAAGTATAAGAAATAGAAAAAAATGTCCCTTTTTATTTACATTTGGCATGCCAGAAAAGAGGCAGTTAGGCTGAGGCTGCTGTTGCTTAGGATGGCTAACAGAGTTTTGGGTAGAGACAACACTCAGCTACAGTCAGGCTACTCCACGCACAGCTCTGCAACTGATCAACCTGAAATGGTAATTTAAACCATTTTAGGAGTCAACACAGGGAACAAATAATTACTATTCAAAACAACACAGATCCAAAATCAAACATTCAGAGAGAAGTCCTAAACATTTTACTAAATAAACAGCCATTAAAGTTAAATTAATATCCTGGCAAATAGCCAACATGGTTTAAGGAACACCCTGGCAGTTTGGACCTTGTCTGTTGAGCACCCTCTCTACAACCCAACCAGAAATTGTGTATACAGGTGATGTTGAATACCAGGCTGTGAAAAATGTTCAGTAAGCATTTCTCTCATCTTATCAGTTTGCCCAAATATTGTTCCTCACTCAGACTTCTTTTTTCACTTTGCGGTTGTTTTGCTCAGCTGATGAAAGCTTGTTTCCACCCTTATGCCAGAACGAGGACAATCTCCTTGAGCCTGTTGTCCACTCCAGGACGTCGACAAGCATATGGGTTTTGAGTGGACTACAAGGTGGGTGGAAAATTGGCTGGACTGTCAGGATCGAAGGGCTGTGATCAGCAGCTCAAAGTCCAAGAGTTGTCCCTCAGGGACCAATGGCAGGGCCAATACAGTTTAATGTCTTTACTAATGACCTGGATGATGGGATGCAGTGCACTCTCAGCAGGCTCACAGCTGTCACCAAACAGGAGAGTGGACAACAGGCTGGAGGGCACAGTGTTACAGCTGGAGAAATGATCCAGCACAAACCTCCCAGAGCTCAATAAAAGCAACTGTAGAGCCCTGCCACTGGGTTGTAATATTCCCAGGAAACAGGACAGGCTGGGTCTGACTGGAGAGAAAGAAGAAAAGGATTCAAGGTCTTGCTGGGCAACAAGGAAAGCAGGAGCCAGTGGTGAATCTTTGCAGTGAAAGAGATCAACCACATCATGAGTTGTATTAGTGAGAGTAGAGCTGGGCTATATTAGTAAGAGTACAGGTTAAAGGAAAGGATTTTTCCCTTCTCTTCCAACACTTGAGTCTACATTGGGGTATGATGTCCGCTTTTGGGCTCCCCAATACAAGACACAGTGAGACCAGACTGAGGCCAGCAGAGGCAGCAAGACAAAGAGAGGCTAAGGGAAAAGCCACTGTTCAGTCTTACAAACATTAGGGCAGACATTTTTTGCTGCCTACAACTACCTCATGGGAGGGTGTAGAAAAGACTTTTCTCAGAGATGCTTGGCGGCAGGAGACAAGAGGCAACAGAGACAAGCTGCAACATAGGGAATTCTGATCAGAAAAATTGAGTATGAATGTGGTCAAGCACTGAGTCAGGACCAAAAAAACCAGCCTGGGTACTCTCCATTCTTGAAGACAGCAAAAGCCTGATGAGTTTCTGAGTAACATGATCTAGCTGGGTCTGCTTTCAGCAGGGTGTTGGATACATGACCTCCAGGGATCCCTCCCAGCAAAAATTACTCTACAGTTCTATAAATAAACTTATTGCATTGCCTTTACAGCAAGACAAATGTATGTTTTGCACCTTTTGTTACATAACTAAGACCAATAAAATGCTTTATGCCACAGCACTGGATCTGTTGCACAAATGCATCTGCTTAGAGCTCATCCTGCATCTGCACTGCTACACACCTGCCTGCAGCAAACTCAACAGCACAGAGTGAAACAATGACAGCTCCAGCTAGGCAGCTGAACATTAGACTGCATTCTCTCTCTGCAGCACCCCCAAACCTTGGATCCAATTGAAAACAACAACCTTCATAAATTTAAAGTCATAAGAACTGGACAACTCAAGAGGTCAGGAGGTAAGAGCAAGTATGTGAAGAGCCTCTCCTCTAAGTCCACAACGTCAACATGAACATCAAGGCAGTGACATAAAGGCATTAAATGAAGGTTCAGTGCTGGGGGACGTGATCAACACCTTCACCTGCCATTTAATCAAAGGACTTCCACCTTTCCGTGACTAAAACACACTTATACATGTCTCCATGCACACAACATGTTTGTGGACCTCCTGGCCCATCTCTACTCTCCACCCAGCAACCATTGTCCTGTCTGCCTCACAACTGGCCATTTTCCTCACAAGACATTTAAGAATTCAATTTGCACAAGACAACATCCATTGGGGTGATCAGCCACAGCACTCCACTGGCCTGGCAGGATACTCCCCCAGCATCTACCATTTAGGTAACCACGATCCAGAGAATCCTTAAGCAGGGCTCATGGACTGCAATCAGCACCAACACATTCAGCAGGCTGGGCATCCTAAAGAGCAGACTAGGAAGTATCAGCCTGTAAAACACTTGAGTACTGCTCCAACTTGCTGCTGAGGAGAAGCACCATGAAACCCACACAGCTTTTGGAAACAGTTATCATCCAACCAAGTTAGATAAATCTGGTATTTTCTATTCAATTTGCTAGTGAATGAGGGTGGTGAGACTGGCACCAGTGGTCTGCCTGGAGAAGTTGCAGCTGCTCCACCCCTGGTGTTCAAGACCAGGCTGGATGGGGCCCTGTGCAACGTGATCTAGTGGAAGGTGTCCATGCCTGCAGCAGAGTAGTTGGAATGAGATCTCTTTAAGGTCCCTTCCAATGCAGACCATTCCAGGATTGTATGATTTTAAATTTGACTAATCTTAAGTGTTGCTTTAAACAACCCAATGCTCTTGCTCGCTGCAAACTTCATTTGAAGTTTTGGGGACAAACTTATTAAATGTGGGACTGACACCTGCAGATCTCTATGACAACAGATATCTTCATTATCCATGTTTCTTTTAGTCTAAACTGGCTGCAGGATGGGTATTTTACTTTACAGGTTAACTTGGTCTTTCCAAGAGGCTGCAGTAGACCTCAAGCTACAGGAAGTTTTCTATGCCAAGACTTCAGAGGGTTGGATGCTCTTTTTATAGCCCTGCTGCTCCATTTACCTTGGGCTGCTGTCAAAGTCTGAGATCTGAGACACTCCTACATTAGTCCCTGAGCCAACTCATCCACTTAAACCCAGAGACCTGTAGCAGTCACATTCTCTCCTCATGTCCTGGTCTAAGAGTTTCTGCTTACTGGCTGGAACCCAACGTTTCTCCTTCTTTCTCTCCTAATTCACTCTCACCACACTTCTAGCCACATCTCATTATATTTTTTACTGCCAGGATTCTGCTCAGAACTTGTCAAAAGTGTTTCATCAGCAGCCAGAAGACATTCAAGACATTTTCCAGAACAGAGAATTAAGACTACATACGATGTCAAACAGTTTTCATGTGACGTCTCCAAACAAAGTTCAAGACTTAGCTCCAACCAGAACATCCAGAATCTGTGATGGCCAAGAAAACAGTTCTTATACAGTGCTCCTGATGGATCTGATTAAATGAAAAAGTATGGAGACAATGGAAGATAATAGTTAAGCAACAGAAGAAACTGCAAGGAAAACAAAAGCGGAGTGTCTAATTAACAGATGAAAAGCAGAGGACTGAAATGGTGAAGAGAGAAATGGAAAGACAAAGCTACAGTAATTCCATTAAAACCAAGACAAATTCAAATTCTGAAACCCTACTCTCAAGCTAACTAGCTTCACAAAGGGGATGATTAGTCTCATGAATATTTTTGGTATCTGCAGCAGGATTACACAACGACCTCATCTCCTAAGAGGAGACAGAGACAGCTACAGTGGCCTTATGTCAGGGAACATCAGGAACAAACATTCAACAAGTTCTTCATGGAGATGCTTCCATCAGCAAAGAAAGTGTTCTGACTTCCAAATAAATAATTGCTTCTGCCTTCATTTGGTCTTGGTTCCTCTGCTGACACCTGTCTCAGCTCCTCCCTCACATCTCTTTGTCCTGTGCCCATGAGGAGCTGCAATTCATGGTCAAGGGGCTCCTCTCCTCAGCATTGCACAGGAAGCACTTCCTTTGAACACTGTGTTTCTTTTTCAGTGACACTGTCACTACTGGCCCTTAAACAAAAGCCTTCCTGAATGAAGTTTTCACTCTGCTTTTGTAAAAATGGCAGCTTTTTTGGGGTCACCCAGCAAGGACTCAGGTCTGCTGCTCCTTGGCACTTCCATCCCTGTCTCCTCTAACCACACCATCTCTCCTCTCTCAGTACAACCATTATGCTACCACAGCTCAAAGAGAAGGTACATGCAGGAGCAAGTTGTGAATGCTCAGCAGAGTCATTTTCTCAGACAGCTCATGTCTGAATAACCCAAGAAAACACTCAGGGCACAGCAATGCTGATACCTAATGCTGTCCTCTAAGCACGGTGTAACTTAATTCCCTTCCTTTCCTATTTCCTCCCACTGGCATTGTTCACTGCTGGGGCAGCTGTTCCCCAACGGGTCATTCAATGTCAGAACAGAAAAACACAAGCTTTCCACCCAAAAAAGCCCCATCTTGGAAGGAAAAGGAGCACTAAAATTTGAGAAGGGAAGACTAGATCACTGCTGTAAAGAACTCTGAGTGTCCCCCAACAAAACAAACCTCTGAGCAGGACATGAGGCAAAGAATGAAGGGGTGGCAATGACGAAAGGCAACACGGAAGTTACTGAACTGGGCTCTTTGTTTGGCTTCATCTGCCCAGACGCCCAGGCACAATATGGTCCTGGGGACAGAATGGAGAAAGAGAAAGTGACAACTTTTCAACTGGCACAGCTTATGCTGTGCAGATTCCTGATCATTAAAAAGAAATTAAATTTCAAATTAACAAATTTGCATTCATTAAATAGAAGGCCTGGCCTCCTCCTGACTCTTATGCTTCCATTGTGGTGAAAAGTAACAGCACTGTCAGGTTGAAAAACAGTGAAGCTGGAAAACCACCCACTCCAACAACAGAAAACATCCAGAGGGGCACAGCATAAACCACTACAGGGCTTCTGTGTAAATAGATGCTAAAAATCAAGGACAGCAACTAAATGGACAGATTTTGTGAAATCGTTTTAACTATTTCGTCACCTCAGTCACTGTTATATGACCTTGCCTCATTCCTAAGCAACAGCTCGTGTTCTACCCCATCAGCTGTTGCTCTTAAGCCTCTACTTGTCTTCCCATTACTGGACTGACACAGCCTGAACAGCCCCAGCTCTCTCAGCCTTTCCTCCTAGGACAGATGCTCTAATCCTTTCACCATCTAGGCAGCCCTTTGCTGGACTCTGTCCAGCATGTCAATCTCTCTCTAATACCAGGGAGGCCAGTATTTTTCCCAAGAGCTCACCAGAAATTATGCCCTCTCCAGGCACACACTGCACTCCAATCCCACTCCCTCCTTCAGCCCAGCCAGTAATTCAAACAACTTTGCTGTTTTAAGGGTTTTGAGCCAGGTATTCTTCTACCAGCTTCTTCATCTTGAATTGATGCAGCAAGGAGAAGCAAAGGAAGGGAGTGCTTGACCCTCCCTGCCAAACCCAATGAATCCCAGCACAAAAACCGAGATGAACTTATAAAAACTTTCTGCATGTCTTATGTGACCAAAAAAAAAAGGGGGCAAGAATTTATCTGGGATGGAGAACATGTCATCCAAGGGAAAGCTATTTCAGGGAAAAACGGCCAGAAGTTTCTATTTAGACGAATCAGATACAACAGATGTCTGGAAAACATCTGTGAGATATTCATTTGGGCAAAATTTTGAAGTCCTTAACTTTAGGGCAATTACTGAAACAACCACGGAATGAATCAAACTACCAGCCAGTGCTTAAATAAAACTTCTTATGTTGAATTAATGTTCAGCTTTGGGACTGCTCAGACTAATGTGTTAAGGCTTTCAGAGGGACAAATCCCTTTAAAAATGGAGACATCAGGACAGCAGCTTTGTAGGTAGTTGAATGACACACTAATTAAACTTCCCACTTATTTATTCCCCTGTTCCCCAGCCATTAAATATCTTATCCAATCTCCCACCTGCTGTGCATTAGCAGAGGAAAGCAGAAGTTGGGGATGCAAACCTAATCTACCTAAACAAACTGAGCAGCAGGAAATATTTCTGTCTTGGAGCCAATTTACAGCTCCTGACTGCTGCTCAGTGCTCTTTTTCTCTTCTGTTTCTTAAACCTTACTCAGAGGTGTGGGCCAGGAGTTACAATACAAGCAAAGTGTTAAACAGAAGTGAGGGCAGGGCTGAAGCATCCCTCTCCTGAAAACACCTTTCCCTACTTACCTAAACTGTGGCCATTTTTTGTGTAGAAGCAGGTATTGTTGATAAGGTTGACACAGCAGCCGATCACGTCTCCGGTGGTGAATGTGGGGCCGTAAGGCTGCCCTGTGCCCGAGGAACAGAAGGAGTGCCCATCGTCACCGTGGTACCCATAAGAATGTTTGTCCCATCCTGCAAAAGACAAGACAAAAGAACAGGACAGCAGTGAAGCCCGTTCAGCAGGACGACATGCAACTCCTTTTTGTAAGACATTGGTGTTTCCCAAAGGCACAATCTTTCAGCAAAAGCATTTAACAAAATAATTCTCAGTTAGCTGCAGCTTTGTCTTTAAGTGCTGTCACAGGCATAAGGAATAGGTGGAGGTAATTTTTGCATTCTCAAATCCCTATTTCCCTTTTGACAGTTGATAAGGATTTCTGTGTTTCCTTTGGGCAACAGCATTTCCCATTCTGCAGACAGCTTAAAACAAAGCCCTCGAATGTCAACAGGCAGTTTTCAAAGTGGTCAATTCTAATATTAAAATCCTTTATTTCTTCTGCCAGTAACACTGTGCCAAGGGTTACAGCTGGGCTGAGGGACTGCACTCAGCCCACTTGTTCTTTTCTGTATCTCCCAGTAATTTAATCATTCTGAGTTCACAGAATCATAGAATCACAGAGTGATGTGAGCTGAAAGACCCATCCAACCCGACCTTGAACACTTCCCAGGGATGGGGCAGCCACAGCTTCTCTGGGCCTCCCTAGAGTTCCTGATTCTGTTCTGCCTACCCCAATCCCATTGAAAATTCTTTTGTGACTTCCTTACACAGAGAAATTCCGGGCGTAACGGGTAGCTATTGCAAAGAAGAGAGATTAATCCATCCTTTAAAAGCTGAAGTGTTCCTCAGGCAACGCATCAGCCTTCTCTTTTCAGGACTCTTGTCTCACTCTTGCAGAAGAGAAGACAGTGCTTGCCATGGCTGCAGCCACAGAGTGACTTAGGGAATGTCACCTGAACCTACCTGGCACCTTCAGTTGCCCCTATTACCTGGCAATTATCCCTACTGCCCAGGGTGCCAGCTATGGCAGGTAAGGAATGATGAGGAACACTCCTCCTACCAAAGAGTTTGAAGAAAGCCTTATTCTAAGACTTCCAGAAGAATCAGGCTTTTTGGAGCATTCCTATGAATTGCACAATCAAAACCACATCTCACAGAGACACGGACTTCTATCAAAAAGTTAGACACAACATTAAAAACAATAACCTCTGTTTTAAATCGATATGGCTGGATCCTTAGGGAAGCAAAAGAAGGTGCTTTGATCATCTGCTGACCTTATTCAACCCTCAAGGTAGTACACAAGCTGTTAAATGTGGACCAGTGATTTTGGTGAAGGGAAACATTCCTGTGTACATTTTGGAACATAGGAAACACAAAGACCATGAGAGGACGGGAGTTAAAAAGCACAAAGTGCATATCCTGCAACGAGGCAGAGACTGAGCATGCTGCAAACTACAGAGTGAAGCCCTGGGAAGGTGAGCTGGAGCACTTCTGTGAGCCAGGATCTTCCTACAAAACCAACAACATGAGGCCACTTGAAATTTATCTTGTAAAATGGTGCTCAGCTACCTGCACTCGGGTATCTTATCATCAGAGCACCCACATGCTCAGGGTTTCTCAGAAAAGCACAACACATTCACTGTGTGCCTAAAGCCCTCTGTTTATTGCACCACACCAAATGAGTGCCAGTGGGAAAGTCAGGGAATGAAGCAAGACTGAAACATGCCACGGTCCAAGATTTTGGACCTCAGAGCAAAGTTTTGGAGTGAAAGGCATGAAGATCTCCAAGCAAATCCTAGTCTAGAAATGGTGAATCATTTCCTGTGTTAAATCCCACACATCCACAGGAACAGACTGAGATGTCACAAGAGTCAGCTCTGTCTTCCCTCGGACCAGCTCCAAACAAGCTGTTGACAGTAGCACCAGTGCTGCTTCATATCTTCATGAGAGACAGGGACAACAGCACAGGCAGCACTCTGAGCAAGCACAAAAACTATGCCAAATTGACTTGCCAAAACAAAGGAGGGACAGATAGGGGCTCTAGAGTCTGCTGTCAAGCTTCCACTGCTATGACTCCCGCCAGTAAAAATATCATTGAAATGCCGAGTTTTTAACACTGTCACTCCTTTCCACTATCTTATTTTCTCTGCTGCCATCACTGAATAGATCATTTAAGTCTCCCCAAAGCCAGATCTGTTACATGAATGCCAATTCAGAACTTCTCTAATGAAGCCGTTGGTAACCTCAGATGATAAATCAATTTATCTCCTAAGCTACTTACAATACAATCCAAACTCAAACTTCTAGCTCTTTTGCATACAAAACATTCCTGGCATTACAAAGCATTTAACAAGAACTTGTCACCAGTTACACCTAAGCAGTGAAGCCCTTACACATCACAGGCTGGGTGAAGCTCCTGTGAGAAATATGACAGTGCACGCAACCGTGAGGACAATCCCATAAAATATTTGTGCCAATGCAGACACTGGTGGTTCTGTAGTGTAAGAAAAAAAAAGGTTTCATTACCTACAGATCACGACTGATCATACTAAAAAAACCTTCCTTCTGCTCCTGTAAGAATCGTGCCTCTCAGTACTGGCTCTTGCTGCAACACCAAGGGTAGTGATGAACCCCAATGAGAAGTAACTGAATAAAGGCCTTGAGGACAGTGACAAATGTGGTATGTACCACAACACTGCCTGAAAAAAGTTTGTTTTGAGTCTTATTCTCCCCAGAAAACCACTATTATCACCAGTTAAGGAAACTCGCTCACCCAGCACTTTGCTAATGATATAGAGTTCATTATTTTCAACTCAAGTGTCGTGTAGCACTGAACCTGGACACAACACGAAGGGCTTTAAATCTAGACTGTCAGCCTTATCAAATCACCATGGTCATCTTAAAAAAAACAAGCCAGAGTTGTTTGGGAGAACTTACTGTACTCACTGTAAACATAAGCTGAGTGGCATTAATTATATGCCTAACATTAGGTTATTTATTAATCAAATAATGTATTCCTGTTCCTAAAATTCAGTCCAGAATAAACATGAGGGCAGTGGCATACAAGTCATTCAGCCAATCTTCTGAAATTTCCTAATAATCTGACTTAAAAATAACAATCAGCACTTCTAGTACTTCTAGGTCAAAGTTATCTGGGCCTGTTGATTTAAATAGCATATCCCTGACAAAAGTGTTCGGCGTTATCTCGGATTAGCAGCAGAACAGGGAGTAACGCAGCACACGTGTTTTGAAAACACAGGCTCAAACTTCAAACACAAAACACTTGCTGAAAACTTGCGCCTTTGCTGTACCATTGACAATTTGCTATCGCCACCTAGTAATGGGTCTGGGATATTGCAACCTCCTCTGTGATTCCCTCGACACTGCTCGTGCCTCCAGTGACTCAACAGCTCCTTCCTTTACAAAATCCAGCAGTGCTTTAATAAGGACTGAATCAGGCTTCCTGAATGCCTTCCCCACACTTGCATCTGAGAATTTTCCAGACGTTTTAACCTCCGTGTCACTTGTGCTCAAGCACTTCCAGAAGTCACCACTGACCTGGATGAGATAAAAAGCTGTCTGTATGGGATATGGGGTCAACCTGGACAAGGATGCTCTTGAAGAAGTGAGACAGCAGAGGCACAGGATGTGCATGTATCATGCTCTGACTGAAGAGTGTCACCCCTTTCCAACCACCACAGCACAGACAGACTGAGCCAGATGGAGATCCTGTTCACTCAATATCCCTGAAAGCATTTTGTTTCCATTAAATTGTTCAATCCTCCATTAAGCACATATAAACACTCCTACCATCCACTGTATCCCGCAACAAGGAGTCTGACAGTGTAAACGCAAACAGCATGAAAACAGCCTTCTACTACTTGTATTGGATACCCTGGAGTTTGTGCACTGGAGAAGTTGGCAAACTATGCATTCCATCTCTCCAGAACATACATCATTATACAGACTCTACAAAATCCCCCACAATCATCCCTTTTCCAGGCTGATGACTCCTGCTTTATTTAGCTATTCCCAGTTTTTCTGACCATCATCATGTGAACATCTTGTGCATTTACAGTGTTGCTTGTGAGAATGGAGATGAAGGTGTCCCATGGAGAAAGGAAGCAGGCTGCAGTTGTTCTCTGCACTGTTCTCTAACCCTCTGCAAGTTAATCCTAGCATTTTCCCCTTTATTGTCCTTTTCACTACAGCACTGATGCTTGCATGAAGCCATTGTGATCACTCCAAAGTGCATCATCACTCCTGAGACAGTGCTGCCTCTGCACAGATTCTCATGTGCCATCTCTCCACCAGTGCCCAGTGCCTCAGATCCCTCCCACAGCTCCTTCCCAGCACCTCTCAGTGGCTCACAATCCTCGACAGCTAGAGCAGCCCATCCCGGGAAAGTGAGGCATAGGCAGCTGCTCCTCAGAAAACCCTGGGAGAACCCATGCATGAACAGCTTCTGACTGGTAACTCATTTCAACAAGGCTGTGGGTTTAAATAATACCCAGTTTCAGTCTCTTGGTTATAGAGGATTCCTAGAGCAATGGACCCTTCACACCCACATGCAGTTGGCCAAGTCTAAAAATTCTCAAATGCAAGAACAGCTTCCTCACAAAATTTCAGAAATCTGGACAAAATTGGTGAATGTGCTTTTTCAGCACAGGTCGGGGGACTCATTTTAAACACAAGAACACTTTGAACATGTCAATATACAATCAGAATCATTCTACAGGTAGGACCTCAACAGCTAGTGAGCAAAAAGCAGTTAAAATTCCATCTCTTTGAACTAAATCCTTCAACCCCCAAGCCCCAAATATATTTATATATTTACAACAACATGCAGAATAGCTCAGACTGTGCAACCAGTAAATGGGAAGGAAGGAAAACAAAAGCCATGAGTAGAGCTTGGGAGGACATTTTTATGTGTTCGGCACCCAACCCAAGTTCTGTTTGGCCTGCTAACAAGAAAAAGCTGATATGTCAATCTTCTTGGCCGACTCCCTTGACCCCAAAACACAGTGAAAAAACCGAACAGCAAGTTCCATTGCTGCTGCTCAATAAACAGGTCAGAATTATGCAATGTCAGAGCACGTGGCAGAAAAGACTTGAGTTACTTCAGGACACAGTTACAGGATCCACTGATAAATGGTCACTCTTAAACAAGCACTGGACTTAGATGTACCCCTGACTGTCCTACACCCATTCCTGCTCAAACCCAGCCTGCCCATTCAACGCCAGCCTTACTTCACGCTTGACTTTTTGGGCAGATCTTGATTTCCGTACCTGAGATCAGGCCCTGCCTCACAAAGCAGGCTGCTCAGAAAAACCTGAAGATTTGTTAATAGGGTTTCTGTCTGATGGATCCTGAGTAATGTGAGAATTTAGAGGCGTGTTCTTCAGGACTGACCTCAGTGACTGCTCTAGGCTTGCCAAATTTTACCTGTACCTGTTTTCTCGCATTAGTATTTTGAAACACTTTTTCATTTTTCTCCCCTCCTTATTCTTTTCCAGTATTTTGCCTGTGGCATTCCTCTTCCCACTCCTCTGGCCAGCAATCCTAGCTTCCCACAGCTGCCCACGCCAGGGCAAGTGGTGTGCAAACACTAGCTGCAAAGGGACAAGAACTTGTGTCAACACACTGAAATAAACCAAACAAAATAATTTTAATAAGATTTCTTGAATCTGAAGTCCAGCAGAAACAGATGTAGAAACTTCGCTTGTACAGTGCTTGGGGAATGGGATGTGGAGGGTGGAGGCAGCAGCAGAGTCATTGCTGGACCATGTTCCAGTTGGAGGCAGGGCCTTTTCTATGCACTGTGCTGTGCAGGCTGCTGTTGCTCAGCCAGCTATGTATGGGTCTTTGGCAGCAGCAGAGCATGATGTCAGTGGAGGGGAAGATATGTTAAACAGAGGCTGAACAGACGGAATACGGTGCGTGAAGAAGTAGGATGTTGCTTCTACAACGTCCTGGACTGAGCAGCCTCAGACAGGGACAGCACAAAAGTAACTCTGGGGCAGAAGCCACTACCACAGCGGAAGCAGAACCACCCTCTGTTCACCACTCCACCATCTTCCAGCGGATTTGGCTCCAAAAGTGAATGTGCCTCTGGTGCACGTTAGCCCAGGACAGTCAAAGCAGGCCTTTGACCCAGCAAGGGAAAGGCTGAGCAAGACCTGGTGCTCCCACAACCTCAGAAGCCAAATGCCTGGTCACGAGAAGTCTGCTGCCTCAAGAAGCATCTAGGGTGCTGCAGTATCTCAGTTGCCATTCAGTTTTGTAGCATTTATGACAAGTTAGATGAAGCTACATACGCATCAGATGTTTGGGTGAAAGCAAGGGGGTCACTTTGTTTTTCTTTCTTCAACTGTGCTTTAGAATCAGATCAACTATTAGTGTTGCAATACACCTTTCTGTTTCCACAATGAGCCTCCAAAAACAGCTGCTCGTGGCCACAGCAACCTATGTTATAGATTTGGTGTGGTGGGAATAGGGGAGGCATGGTCCTGGCATGGAACGACTGTCTAGGTACAGTCACAACACCAGCTGCACGACAGGAATAGGACCAGGGAACAGCGTGCTTAACACATTACAGCATCTTCCTGGCAGAACTTCAAGGGCTTGGACATCTGCCCAGAACATATCAAGGGTAAAAAAAAAAAACCACCCTAAAGCCCACTTACCCAGGGACACCAGGATATGAAGAAGCCCTAGCTAGTAACATCCCAAACTCTTCTTTCTTGTAACAGCTTCTATTTCTCCTACAAGGTGGCAAAATGACTTTGAATGCAGTAGAAGGCCAAACCCTGTACTACAGGACCAATGCACATATAGAGAATAAAACCACTTCACCCCATGGAGCATAAACTTCCTAAAGCAAGGCTTGGATGGGTTCAGGTCCCATAACCTTTGCAGTATTACACTGAACCCTGTATAAGTCCATGGTGCAGTGCCCCACACCACTGCACACATCCCAGGGAGAGAATGCTCCTCATGGCCTCCCTCTCACCCCAGCTTTCAGCAGATCAAGCGGATTCAGTTTGGCCCCTGCACAGCCACAGCAGATGATCCTAATCAGAGAGTGCAGGACTCTTGGCAGGCCTGGCTGTAGCTTTGGCTCAGAAGCTATTCCATGGTTCTCAACAGAGTATTCGCAACTGTAAAAGAGACAAAGCTCAGACCGAATCCTCATAGCAAGACTTATGTGTGGCAAGAATCCAGAGGAGAGAGAAAAAAGAAAAAGTAAAAAAGGAATCACAGCGTCTCTCCCTCAAATTAACAAAGAGCAGGAAGAAAAGGGCACAGTGACCCCAAGACCAAAAAGACTCCAAAAAAGACAGCTAAAAAAGCCTGCAAGAGAGATCTAGCAGAATGCGGGCGCTAACAAGCACTGCCTGATCCACCACAGAGACTACAAGCAGCACTGTAAAATTCCCTTTCTAACAATATTGACATGGCAAGGTGATCTTTAGACCAGATCAGCAAGTCCTACCATTTGACAGCTACTGCATGTTAACTAGCCTTCAAAACAACAGCAAACCACAGTCTACACAATTAGATAAAGTGACACTACCCATTGACTCATAAAGAGAAAAAATAAAACCGGAAGGCTCTGGATGGCTGCAACACAGGCAATATCTTTTTAACAGGAAAGGTCTGTTCCACCAGCCCCAGAGATTTGTTAATGAATCCATTTCACTACTACTTCACATGTACCTCACCAAAGAATATAGCAATCAAGATAAAGACTCTACTTCCTTGAATGAATAAAGTGACAGGTCCTCCTAACTTACCAGCCTGATGGGTCCATCTCCTGCCAGAGTCAGAACACGACCTGGTCTCTCCTATACCAGAGAGGTCAAGATGTGCTGCAAGCCATTTACAGCCATGTAAAGCACACACCATGTTAAAGCACAGCTACAGAACAGGCTGGTTCTATGGACAAAGGCAAAGCTCTCTAGCATGATCAGGTCACCACTGCACTGTTATATCCATTATATTCCCTTACAAACCACACTGGAGGGGGTGGGGAGCAGAGCAGGGGTGCAAAACAATACAGGACAGGGATAGAAAAAAAAGTCAGATGAGGAGTTTTGCCATTTATCTGTTATATGAAAGGGTAAAGAACTAATTAGACTCAAAAGCTTATCATCTACACAGGCTTTCAATCTAATCATACTAAATAATTTACATGTTCATTTACAGGCCAACTTTTTCAACTTTCAGCGGATGGGCAAGAACGCATTTATAGAACATTAAGACACCTCCAGCAAAATCTTGCAAGGTAATGGGCAAGAGTCATTTTACAGAGACATGGAGGCAGAGCAGTTCAGTGACTCAGCCAAAAGCAATGTTAGAGTTCACTGTGGAATGTAGGGGGCTTGAGTCCAGCTACTATTAAAAACAATCCCGAAAAGGGTGTTTAGTGAGCTAAGAAAATGATGAACAAAAAATATTTATCTAACACAAGACCTTATGGACAGAGAAGTCTTCCAGAAGAAGCACATCTTATAATGGTAAGAGGTTGCAACAAGGCCTTCTAGATTCTAAACTGAGGTTCCTTAAATACTTTCCACATCAACTGAAGGGAAGCAACAGTGTTTTCTGAAGAGGATCATACTAATCCATCAGGAGAAATTGCTGCTATCCATCAGTTTGAGTTATAGTGAATTGGAGCTTTGTGTTGATTTACCTTTCACACAAAAGGCTCCAATAATAGGTACAGCCACATTAAATAAACAAGCAGTGCTGTGATTACAACTTATGCTGACAGCTAAATTGCTGTCTCTAAAGTGCCAGCCAACTCTTAGCTGTCACTAAGATTACCTGGATTGTTCATAATCTCTGCTACAGCTGCAGATGCAACCTGTGGCATTGGTGAAGGCCAAACCACAGACCCCGCTGTGCAATGCTGTCTCCACCCCGCTTTGGAAACCCTGTTCTCACATGGCACAAAACCAACACAACCTGCTGGATGACAGCAAGCTCCATGCAAAACCAGGCTCCAGTGAACCTGTATCACACATTTCTGGGAACATGTTGCACAAGAAAAGAGAGCAGAACTTCTACAAGAGGACTGTCCATCTCTGAAAGAGATGTGGCACAGAAATCAGGGCACGGAAAAGCGAAGGACAGCCATAACTCTTGACTAAGAAACACTCACCGACACTGATGCCTAGAGCACTTAAAAGCCAGTGGAAAGACTTTGATTAATTTTCAAAGGCCAGAGTTACTGCCTTGAAATACTAATGCACGCTTTTCAGCTTGACTGATGTGGCAAAACCCTTTCCCAAATACTCCAGGGTGAAGCGTGGCTACTGAGAGCTCAGCTGGAGCCTCAGTCTGCTTCCTCCATTCAAAGTTGAAGTCTGTGTGCCCAAAGCCAGACTAATTGAAGAGACAAAGAGGGAAAAAAAAAAGGAAAAGAAAACCAACACTTCCCTAAAAACCCAACCAAATGGCTGGCAGCAGTTTTTCTGGCTGCACACAGGACAGACGATCAATAAAATCCACACAAGCAAACACATGAACTGAAGTCTGTTGGAAGAGGAAAACAGCAGGAACCTTTACTTTGTACACTCCTAATTTTCACATAAGTAGCCATAAATAAAACATGAGATTAAATTTAACCCCAATTCTGTGGTTCAGAAGCTCGTTTTGTTACTCTCCAGCTCTGAACACACCTGAGAGCATCGGGTCTGACCTCGATTGAGGACTTGATCACTCTGGTGTCGCTCCTCAGCACGTATCACGCAGCGAACTAACACATCTGCCCAACTCCCCCGTGCCATGGCAGCGCAGCCAGTATCAGCCCTGAGCAGAAGGCTCATGTTTTAAAACACATCCCACCTAACCAAGCTGTGCCCAGCTCTGTGCACGATAAGCTCCTCAGAAGGGACACACCTAATGCAGAGCACGGGAGTGTGTGGGGACAGCAGCTCTGGCAGCCACCAGGGTAAAGAAAATGACTGATCTGGATTCAGGTTATTCAAACGCCTTAATCTAAAATATCAATTCACACAACTCAACGTGTATTTTATATCAAAGCCATCACAGCCATCCTTGTACGCATCCTTGCACCCACACACAGAGTACACCCAGTTAATTCTTTCAATCACACACCAGTAAGTTTTAACCCTGGATATCTTCAAAATATAGAGCTTTTAAATCCAAACTTTGTCAGAAAGCCCACTAATGACATGTGAAAAACTGAAGAACGTGAAAGAACGAACCTCCAGTTCTTCTGGGGGCCAAAGATGGGATATAAACGATTCACAGCACATGCAACAAAATCTGTTTCAAGATTCAAGCTGGAATTTCCATACAAGTTCAGGGAAACTCAGCACATAAACTGAAAAAACTGACTAAAAAAGGAGAAAACTGACATGGGATGAGAAGACAACTGAGCAATTCAATGGAGCTCAGCAGACCTTGACCGGGAGTGGACAGGTCAACCATAAACCACATGACTCACAAAGATGCACAGAGTTAGTTTTTTAAACAAAGATCATATAATTTTGAGAACTTTAAAACTTTTAACTAAAAAAAAATTGCTTTTAAATTTTAAAGTTTTAAAAAAATGTTTAAGGGTGTTTACTGATCTGCAGAGAGCAGAAGCAGGAGGAGAAAACAAGATGAGAGCGAGTTAAGTAATGCCAGAGGAACTCAGAGGTCACAATTCTTCAACACATGCAGCAGGGCAGCCATAATGCTTTCAAAATATACATATAGAATACATATACACAGAATTGAGAGCAAAGATGAAAAAACCAAGGTAATGAATTGTGTATGCCCAGAACGAACAGAAATTAAGTGTTTCTCAGATTACTTTCCTATGATGACATTTTACTTACACTGAACAAGAGATTGATTCCATATGGGAAAAAATCTTACACGAAAAATAAGTGAAAGCTTAAGTTCAAAGGAAATCCTTTTGTTTTATTACAGGAAGCCCACATTTCTTATTAATTTCATTAGTATGACCTTCATTTTGATTTAAAAAAGAACAAAAAATCAAAAGCTATTTTGAAAATAGAAGATGGTGCAGCACAGTAAGAGTGGATTCAAGAATGAAACAACCAGTTGCAGTGTCAGGACACTCCCTCCAGTAGTACTCTTTCTTCAAATGGGGCTGTGTACCCTGTACTACTTAGACTTGTCCTGTGGACTGGGTAGTTATTGGTGGCTGGAGTGCATCTTTTGGTTTAACTTAGAAGAAATAAGGGTAGCACAACTGAAGATGTAAATGAAAGTACAGCCAGTGGAGACAACCAGGAGATTCACTTAAATAAACTCCACCTCCACAAATAAGAGACTCGTAGTCAAATTCAAAAGGCTCTGAGTTACAAAGGTCAGAAATTTTAAACCTGTTATTAAATATTTTTCTTGGCAGTGTGTGTTTAGAATCCACCACCATTTTAAGTGCCACAATAAACTTCACTCATCCAGATGAGCTCTCAAGTGGTGAGGAATTCCTCTAAAAATCCATTCTGCGCAAATGGATTCACTAATTCCAGAGCTGAACCATCACACTGACCCACTTTGCTCTCACTTCTTCCACTGTGCAGCACTAAACCTGCCACCTCTAAACCTACTGATTATCTCCCAGGATTTGAAACCTTCTGAGCTCAGTAGCTTCGCAAACTCCCAGTCCCTTGATTATCTGAACTGTGAAGTATTGGGCAGGAAACAGCAAAACAAGCATATTCTTTCACTGACGTTTGTTTTCAAGGTTTTACTATGTGACTGAATGAAACAAAGCTCTGTGCAAAAAATAATCCAGTCAAGTTCATATATCATCTGACTCATCACCACAATAAGAGGCATCCAATCATCATCAGAGATAAATAAAAGTTCAGGGAGACACAGCCAGCCAAGTTACCTTTGACCCAGCATGCCCTGGAAAGATGATCCTTCGTAAAAATGTCTCCATGACCAGGATAACTTAACTCAGAGGAATGCTCAGTCTTTAACTAAGGTTTTCAGCACAAATCTTAGGTGAGCATAGTATCTGTTTCTACCAAAAATCATCTCAGACCACTGTGTGCTGGTTTCAGCTCCCCTAAGAGCGTTACACGGTTTCCCAGACGTTTCCAGAAAATAAAGGTTCACAAAGGCGCTGTTTCAACCCGCACTGCCTGTGTGGTGAACCAGGCAAGTGGACAGACCCAAGCTAATAACAACCCCAAAACCATACAGTGCCCCCCACCCATTATTATTAACCCAATTACATGACCCAGTTCACATGCAGCCCCACAAACTGGTTTGATAGGATAAATTAGAGGGGACCAGAAGCGTAAGCAAGTTTGTGGAAAGGAACTGGCACAGCCAGCTGAAGGACTCACTACATGTGTAACTAACACCTGGAGGTGTTTCTATAACTACTTTCGGGGGAATATTTATTTATTTTGTATTAAAAAGAAAAAAATCAATTTTAACCCTATGTTTTCCTTAACCTGATATACAAAAATTAATTGCCTTACTCCGCAATTTACACAGGTACTAAATAAGTGACTTATTTCCTTGCCAACATGAGGATTTGGATACTATTCAATCTGGGTTATACTTACTGCACAAATAAAATAGAATTCCTGACAAGTCAAATCCCCTGGATACAGGAGAAAGGTTTAAACATGGAGTGGCAAGCAGAGATGGCTTATACACTAACTTTTCATTAAAAAGCTCCAGCAGGACATGATATAGATGGTATTGCCATTACTAGTCTAGCAGAACTAATGTTAACAGATCAAAATTACCATAAAAAATATTAAATGATGAATCAAGTATATAAAACAGTAAAACCAAGTACTCAGATTCCTTCTAAGAAATCACAAAGCTTCCTTCAGCCATTCTTGAATAATCTGTGAGGTTTAACTAGAAACCTCAGTGGTCTCAAGTTCTCCATGAAGAGCCACAGGAACACAAAACCCAGGTCAAGGGGGAGGCAAATTGAAGGTTTCCATGCTTTTTTCAGCATTAAGCCTTTTTTATAGACAGTAGAAGAGGGGAGAAAGAGAATTCAGTTGTTTTCCACAGTGCTCCAAGCTTCCCTCTGCACTCAACAGGCATCGTCCATGAAGAACTTTACCTCAACCTGACATCTGCTCACTCCACCTTGACACAGGAAATCTACACTCCCAGCAGTTTGGACTGTCACTGCTTTCTCATCCTTCTTTCCACCCACCTGCCCTCCTAATGTGCCAACAAGTTGCAATAAAGATTGACCAGGTAATTACAACTACAGATGAACGAAAAGCAAAACTTTGATTTGCTCAACACAGCAAACAGAGTGGAAGAGAAGCTCCATCTGAGGTGCATTGATGACAGGGGCAAGGAAATGTGAACACTATTATCTAAGACTACTATGGCACCATACAGAAATCCAATGTGCCATTTTGGACAACTATTTTTAAGGACAGTTCTGAAAAAACTTTGCAGCAGGACAAATACGTCCTTTAGGTACTTTGAGACTCAGCTTCATCAACTGCATAAATAAACAAACTTAATAGAAATTACTTCTAAAGGCAGAAAAACAGGCTGTGTGTCCTAACTGCTGATGTAGCCAGGAGGATCTGAAAGCAGATTGAATCACTATTTGTTTGCCACATACTGTTCATATATTTAATCTCATACTTCAGGGCTTTTGCTGATTGCCTTGGAAGCCAAGGGCCTTTTTGTCCCAGGTAACCATCTAATTTCTTCCCCTCCTCCCCTCTCTGCTTAAGCCTTAGGAATTGTGAAAACTTGGCAAGGATTTCCCTTTGCTCTTGGGATAAGAGTCACTTTCCTGGAGTTGCTCTGAATTTTAATGTTTTCATTTCCTATAAGAAGTAAGATCCTGGTGCTTGTGAATCATCCAGCCGTTCAGAAAAGCTCTATAAAAGAGTTGTCACAAATGAAGAAAACACGACCAACAGGGACAGGGTGAAGAGCTAGGGATGTTTGATCTGGAGAGATCACAAAGCAGTGACAGAGGTTTTCATGTACACAGCTACAAAGAGGAAAGAAATTAATTATTCTCCTCCATGTGATCCAACAGTAATGGACTTAGACTACATGGGATATTCAACTTAGTCATCAGGAAAAGTTTCCAATACAAGGACAGCATTGGAAGAAGTTGCCAGAAAAATAATGAAAGACTGGTTTAGACACACACCTGTCAGGGAGGACTGATGCATAATTGAATCTTCAATCAGATCAGATCATTTGGTGAGGCCTCATCTTCAGTAATTATGACATTTACCACTGGGATTAAGTCCTTTAGCACAGGTCCTTCATTTGTCAGGAGTCACAGGAAATGACAACCCAAAGCATAAGCTGGAAACTTCTTTAAACCTTTGAAATAGAAAGATTCCCTGGCAATCACAGGAAACAAAATAAAGCCCTGTCTATAAATGTCAACAGAAACCTACCAGAAAGAGAATACAAAGGAGATGAAGGGATCTCCAAACAAAGCTGAAATGGAAAACCCAGTCCACATGGTGGTTTATGGAGAAGGAGAGATGGCTTTCACAGAGGAGGGGAGCACGGGGAAGTCTTAATTCCCAGGGCTCATCTTCATCTCCATGTCTACAGAAGCAGGTCACTCACATGGACCTTTAGCTGAACAGTGACACGGGACAGCTGGAGAAACCACGTCTGGTTTTGCTGACCTGGCTCAAGGCACTACAGTCCCAGAAGCCAAACCCCAACAGGGAGCAGGTTTCTGTACACTGAATTCTCTTGGCTTATCTGGCTGCACACTAATTCAAATCTATAAAACATTCCTGAGTTTGAAAGCTCGTCCTTTTAACAGAGACTGTGAAGCAGGCAGACAGCAAATAAGCCAAGCAGTACCTTTTTGTTGGAAAAGCAAGCTGAAAAAACAATCAAGCTTTCTGAAAACCAAAGAATGGTGAGTGAAAGCTGGCACTCCCTTCAGCATGTGCAATGCTGCATAGCAGGGCAAGTCAGTTATTAACCAGGGGTGTTTTAAGTCTCTAAAAGCCATTGGTCAGATCCTCCCTATGCTGTTGAAGAAACTGAAGCAGGGTATGCCTAAGGGTGTGGTTTCACAACATCCTAGGCTGAATTAAGACCTTGTTGCTGCCACAGAGAACCATCCCTCCTTCCCTCTCTCCCTGGCTGTATGTTCCTGCTGGGTTACCCTCAAAGAGCTTGAACAAATGAAATGTTATTTCTCAACAGCATGAAGGAGTTGAACCAATGCAGAACATCACATGCAGGGGAGAATCATCTCCAGTGTGTACATCCATATTAAAGATAGGACACTTCTCTGTTTTATGAAGGTTAGGTGAAACCCATACCAAACCACCACCAAATTTTCAGCTGGGCTCAGAAAAACTTACTGGGCTGAGGGTTAAATAATAAAACTAAAAATAAAGGACACTGAGATGTTACATGCAGGATGCAAAGGTAAGAGCACTGCCCCATGAGTTAAGGAACCACCCTGTCACAACCCCAACACAGCAGAAAATCAGGCAGGTTCCTGTCTGGCCTGAACACTGACCTGGCCAAGGAGGGGATAAATGCCAGAGCCCAAGGCTCTGCACCAGGGAAGACGGACTGTGCAGTTGGGTAGGGGGGAGGGAAGGGTCAGGTTTCTCTCCTTTGATAGGACTGAGTTAGATCAGTTCAGCCGCAACTTGTAATTTCATCCTCAAATACCAAAATGCTGAGTACCCTTGAAAAAAGGTCCATGTGGGCAAAGAAGTGAGCAGACATTTCAATAAAAGCCACTAGTTTAAAGCAGAATGTTTATTGGAAAGCGTTTTTCTTTAAAAAAAAAGTCATCAAGATATGTCAGGTTCACAAAAGCCAGCACTTCAGTAAAAATCCCACAATCATTTCAGACCTGTTGACTGAATTTCAAAGCACAGCCCACAGAAATCTTGAGTCAAACAGAGACAGGGAACTCTCCAATTAAAAGCAGTGTCCATTCCCAACACAGAGAGACACAGTTCAAGAGAATGCTCAGGCTACCCCAACCACATTTGTAACCTTCAGAGAAAGCTCAGCACTACCCCCATCAGCACCCAGCTGGGCTGAAGCCAAAACAAATTTGGCATAAAACACAAATGCCCTGACTTGGAACTCAATATGGCCAAAGTGTTTGTCCTCAGGGGGAGCAAAAGGAGATTGAGACAGAACCCAGCAGCAAAACTGTTCTTTGATTTAGGACTGCCAGGGTGCCACTGAAAGTGGGAACTAGAAAGAGATCAACTTTGGCTCCTGTACCAGACTGTGGGCTCCCAAACCACCACTTGTAGTGGTTACATACTGCCCTGGCAGCACACTGAGTGAAAGTCAATCCACCACAGCAGAAGTGACTTAGAGTCTAAGGAGACAAACCTGGCAGGGTTTCAGGTCACAAAAAGTTAAAATTACACTTTGACATGAAGCCAAGTCAAGACTCCAAAGTCTGTCAACTTCTTTGTAAGCTTTCACTTACTCTGTGCTGTGAGGGACCTGATAACAGTTAAGCCTGGAAACGTGTTTCTCGCTTCAACAAAAAAATAAATCCGATTCATTCTCCAAAAGGCAGGAATATAATTATTGAGCTGTAATACAAAGCCACGCAGTTAATTATACACAGTTGATGGGAGATTGACCTATGACTGCAGAATGACTCTTGGCAGCATAATCTGCATGTGATCAAACAAACAACAGGTTCATAGGATCAAATTTGTACAATTCATTGCTAAATAAGCACTATCTCAAGTCTCAAATTCACGTTATGTTTTCTTTCAGTGAAAGAAGGAATTCCATGTTCACCACATGCACTCTAGAAATAATAGTGGGGTACAGGCACACTGATTCAAACTGGCCACAAAATACTGCCCCATGTAACTCCTGGGCATTAAAGCCATTTATTAGAAGTGGCTTGGCTAATTTTTAGTCTCCAGAGGAAAAACAAAAGAAGAAAATTACACTGGCTGTTCAGTTTCAGGATAGCACTCCTAAGACATTCAGGACAACACATTTCAGGTTAGCAGTCAACTGTGTTGTAAATGTATCTGTGTTATAACCCCAGGAGAATCCTGGGTTAAGCATAACCCAACCACCCATCTGCAGGCCAAGTCTACAACACCATCCCACCCATCTTTCCATTACACGTACCAGAGAGCCATTTCTTGAACAGAACATGGCCCCTTAACAGCCAAACAACCCCTTTTCCAAGCAGCCAAGCACATCAGCCATGAAGAGATGATGGGGCTAGACTCATTCTCTGTCTTGTATGTGGCACACATCCCGCCTGGATCGGGGGGATGGGGGCAGAGGAAGTGCAGAGAGTAGGACTGAGAACAGACTTCACTATCGGGCATTCCTGACTGCTTTGCAACCAGCTATCACTTAGAAAACTGGCAGTGTTCTGCCTTCCTCCTTCCTTGGTTTAGTTCCGAGTGGATAAAGACCTGTGACGTTAATTCTTTAAAACATGGGTGCCACTGAAACCATTTTCCCCAAGACAGTTATCGTATCTTTCTTTTGTTAGGAC
Organism: Sclerurus mexicanus; assembly: GCA_013396755.1. Lineage (NCBI taxonomy): Eukaryota > Metazoa > Chordata > Aves > Passeriformes > Furnariidae > Sclerurus > Sclerurus mexicanus. The sequence continues at coordinate 256,308 of VWZF01006212.1, read as the reverse complement.
ATCACAAAACATTCTCCTTTGGAGATACCAAGATGCATAATAAGGGCTGAACATGGATTTCAGCTTTAAAAGAACTCCATCAGAAGTAACACCCAAGGCCACAAAAGAGCCCCCACCACTGGGAACCAGCTGTCATTCATTCTGGCATTCCAAGAACATTTACTTTCTACCAAACACAAACTTTCAGTTTCAAATGCAGCTGAAAGAATTCCTGCTACAGAAGTCATTATGACAATACATGTCTAGAAATTATAATTTTACACAGTGAATCGGGTATTATTAAAGAAAGATTACTGATTGTTTATTTTTAAAAAGAAGATACTTAACCAACTTAGAGGCTAACCTAAAAACACACATTTCAAACAACAGCAGCAATACTGACTGGAAATACCACTCTATCACATTTTTGTAGTTTTTCAGTGGAAATAGGGAAAGAAGTGAGACAACACAACAGGCCAATTTTCCTGTCATTTTCAGATTCTTTCATGTAAATTTGTCAAGTGGAATATACAGATTAAATGCAAAATTATTTTCCTACTTACTTTTCAGATGCAAAGATGAGTTTGCCTGTCTGAAAACTTATCATCTTACCCATTACTCATTTAGTTTAGTGTGAACAACTATTATTCGTTAAAATCATCATGGCTGCATTGACAACACCAGTAACTCAGTTTAGGATAACACTCAATAGTTTGAAACTTCCAGACATAAGACAATTACACTCATGTAATTTTATTAATAGAAACACACATTCACTAGTTCATACATACAAATGAAAATCTTTATTTCAAATGAACATTTAACACAGACTGTAAGCCAAAACAAACCTTAACAGTGACTTACCAGGAAGCCTGTTCATGTTGACCCCTTGAGCAGAAAGTCCTATTCCCATGTACCTTCAAAAAAACCAAACAAAAGATCAGTCAAGCACCGAATGGCCAAGGCACAAGATTTCCTGCAGCAGAAATCTAGCAGTAAAATAAATGCAACCCACACACAAATTATTTAAGAATGACAAAGTCACTGAAGATTTTCCATTACTCAAGTCTCTATTGAATCCAAGATATAATGTCAGTCTCATTTAGTAACTGACAGCTTTCTGACTACAGTTACTCTTTAGCTCTCAATTGGTAGGAAAAGGACTGGAAAACAAACAGCAATTTAATTTCTGTCTTGGTATTTGTGAGGGGTTTTTTACCCATATATCAGAAAAAATCTATTTATATAAATGATTAGCAAGAGAGTAAAAAAATACATAAGGGCAGATATATGAGAACAGATGCCTGTCCAGCCTGATGAATTGTCTTCAGGAATAGCTGGTAGTAGAAGCACAGGACAGAGCAAACAGTTGCACTTTCCAATAACACTCTTTCATTGTTCAGCATATATCTTATACAATTTCCTAAGCAAAAGGTGGTCTTTCTGTATTTCACACTCTGTCAGATTTTTGTCCACTAATCTGATCACTTTCTGAATCTTTGTAAGCTCTTTGAAAAGGCAACATCCTGCAGCTCTCCTCACGCAGCTCTTGCCCAAACTAGTTTTGCTTGGTACTTGCATTTTTAGAATTAGAAGAGAGAGGAAAAGCACTTCCCTCTCAAATTTCTCAAGGATTTTGAAGTTCTCATTCATACCCCACTCCCTAAAGGTCTCTTCTGAAGGTTAACTAATCACAGCCTACTCAGTTGCTCTTAGGGAAGCTCATCTCTGCCTCTTAATGCTCCTGCTACACTCCCAGTTCTGTAATTTCCCTGAGAAGCTGGGGGTAACCAGAACCACCAGCATCAAACCCACAGCAATTATTACAGACAACAGTGTAACAAGGTGTCTGTTTTCATTTCTATTCCTCCCTCTCCTCATCTCCATTATTTCCATTTATTTTCTGACTGCAGACAAGAACTGAGTTGATTCTTCCATGGAACTGGGACGCAACTTGTCCCTACACTGTAAGAGGCAGCTCAGAGATCGTTTTTTGTGTCAGGTTTGGACTGTTTATTCTGCTCCATGAGAATCATTTTACACTCATCCAGCAGGACAGTACGGCATAGTCTGTCTCCTCTTCCTCCCTATGTGCAATCCCTATGCACATACTCATTTCCTGGCCTCTGTTTCTGTCAATTTGAATTGAACCCTGTAGCTTCCTCAGCCATTTGCTCCATAAAAAATTAATCATGTCTGAAAATTTTATTTCAGAATTTGACCCCAAAGTTACATTTCTTCAGGTTATGTGGGTTAAGTCCCTTGCAGAACCTGTCCCCTGCCCTTGAATTCCCCATCTCAGTCATTGTCACCATCATATGGAAACAGTAATAACTGACTTTTTCATGTTTACACAGAAGTTTTACTCCTTAGAGATCTCCAAGTTTATAAAATCTTAGCCTGTGATCTCTTTAATAGCACAAAATAGAATTGTTTTTGTGGGAAAATACCTTTAAGATCATCTAGTCCAACCACAGATCTAAGATTGCCAATCCCATCACTTAACCCTGTCCCCAAGTGCCACAGCTACACATCTTTTCCATCTCTCCAGGGATGATGACTCCACCCCTTCCCTGGGCAGCCTGTTCCAGTGCTTGACAACTCTTTCCATGATTAAACTATTCCTAATATCCAACCTAAGCCTCCCTGGCACAACTTCTGGCTGCTTCCTCCTGTCCTGTAGTTTGTTACCTGGGAGAAGAGGCCATCTTCACAAACATGGCCAACTTTACCTTTCTTGTACACTCCACATCTTGGCAGCATGACCTTCTGGATTTCAAAATCCTTGAAACCCAGTTTTACAGCACTTCAAAATAAGTCAATCCCTTCTTTTAAAAATATGCTCTACTTCTGAAGTGCACCAGCTCCCTGAGGATCCAGACCCTTCCTCCTCAGACCAACTGAGAGCAAACAGGCAGCAAACCCTTGGCAAGGCATCAACCACACTGAGAAAAGACAGGACTTCCTCAGGCACACACACCACAAGTCCTGTCTGATCAGACCTGCTGAACCCTGCTTTCTTCCCAGTGGCCAAGGAGATGAGATCATCCAGGAAAGACTGGTTCCTGATCTACAGCACAACCCTGAACTCACACACTACATGTCATGATGAATGCTGCCTGGCACATCACCGTGAGTCCTCCAGCTCCTGAACCTTGTGTTCGTTCACTTGAGGAAAAGCAACAAGAAAAGTTCTGCTCTGATACAGAGATCTCAGGGATGGAAGAGACTTTAGGAGAAAGCACTGTGTGATCTCATTCATCTGAATCCCTTGGGAAAAAAAAAAAAGACACACATCTCTCCTCTGTAATCAAGACCTTTTAAGGGTCACACTCCAGTCAATGGCTCAGCTATTTCATTCTTTAGAACTCCTGAATGAAGACTGGATAACCCCAATGATTCGTTCCTGTGTTTTATGGATAAATAAGACTGTTGTATTAATCCTTCAACAGGATCAGGATTATCATTCAAAACAAAAGACTGGCATGTGTTTCGTTGACAAATGACATTGTTGCTGTATCACCTCTTGCTTAAGAAGGATAATCTTTTAAAAGCAAAAGACTAGCAATTGTGACCCTCTAAATATTCCTACCTTTTCAGAGCCCTTCATAAAAAACTCTCCTCATTATCTCTTTGTTTGACAAGATTCTCCACTTGATTCCTATTAACCTGATGTTTTGGGAAGGAAAAATACTCCTTATCAGATCTCGAGGCAGATGTCCCTCAACTAATTTTGGCCAAACTTACTGGATATTTTAAGACTAAAAGTTTGTTCTTTCAATTTTTCTCATTGAATAAAATTTCAACTTCTAGACTGTGTATCCCTCCTATCACCCATGTCTAATTATGTGAACTGTCAGGTCATTATGAGTCTCTCCAACAGTTCACACACTTTCCTCTGATCTTCTAATAGGATGTCTTAATCTCTGTACCCTCTCAAAGCATTTAACCTTTCTGGTTTTACTGTCTATCCTCAAACAAGCTTCTCCAATTTATAAGGTTTGTTTTCTGGATTTTTTGTTATTGGGTGTGGGGTTTTGGGATGAACACTGAAGTCTGTGGTCTGGAGGACTTTTATAGCACTCCCCAAAGGACATCCAACATGAATGATTATATTCAGTGCTGCAGAGCAATTTCTAAACACACATTTCTTGTAAACACCTTTTGCTCTGCTCAGAGCACGAGTCAGAAGTTACATCCTTTCTCATGAGCTCCCTGACTCATGAGAGCCTCTCCGAAGCAGTCATTTATGGCATCTAAAAATTCAGCCTCAACAGACATGTGACATACAGCTATAATAAACTGAATTCTGGGGACATGTTTGCAGCCCTCCAGGCACAATATGGAAGATTGCTCCCTGTATCTGCAGGGAGGGCTCCAGCTCTTCCTTACCATATTCTTAGCACACTGGCAGATGAGAGTTCTTGTCAGCATTCAGCTCCCTTATTCCTGCTGAGGCTGGAACCCTCTGCTGCCACAGAGTCATCCTTGCTACATGGTGAGTTTTGCCATGTTTTTTTCCAATTTTGTGTGGGAGCAGTTGGGATGCCAGTCCACAGCTAGAACTCCATTCCAGGTCTGTGTTGCTTCAGAGAGCAGTGAAAAGTGCCACCTCTTCCAACTGTTCAAGCCTCAGGGGAGGTGTGATTCAAAGGACCAAATTGCCTGAACACAATATAAAGGCACCATCCACGCCTGGTGCAATAATACCAGAGTGCTCGGCCCTGGCACCGGCAGGTCTGAAAACACTCAGCAAAAATCTGCCAAGGAGCAAATCATTCAGCCTCTCTGGCAGAACCATCCTCACCAACTCACCTGGCCACATCAGCAAGCTCAAGACCTCCTGGAGTTGCTGGCTGCGCCAGATTTCGTTCAATGAGCAGGACGTGCCTCTTGGCACAGGGAATGTTTCTTATGTCCTGGTCTATTTGGCTCAGCTGAAGGTGAGACACCATAGAACTGCAGCCACTTTGTCACGTGGCGGTGTCGGATTCCTTCCTTTCAGTACCACACAGCACAGCTCCACTGGCAGCAGCCACGGGCCAGCTCTCTCTCCTTATTGCCTGGCCTGAGGGTGCCTGTCTGCTCCTCTGGCTCTGCACTGACATTAGCACACCTCTAATTCACCTCTGCACAGCCCCGGCTCAGCCTCACCAAGATGCCAGCTGCAGCACGTCGATGGCTGCCCTTCTGTCCCCATCCCTTCCTGGGTCCCTGCCCTGTACGGCACCACAAGGGTGGCCAGAGCAAGGAAAGTGTTAGAAATTAGAGGAAATAACCGAATTGCCGACCTTGGGTAAAATAGGTCATCTCCCACTTTAGCTTATCCTGCTTAACTTTTTTATTTTCTATGCAGATTCATCCTCCCTCTTTTGTGTACAGCAGGAAATCCCACACACAGAACCAAGGGCAAAACTCATAAATAGTAGCTTTCCATTTTGAGACAACAGAGCTTTAAACTAGGGCTGGAAGCTTGTATTTTTATAAAAAGCAAGTACTACAACTTGACAAATTCTAAATTTAAGATTACACTTTAACCTAGATACACAACACCATGGAAGTGTGTCACTAAAAAAAAGAAAGAAGAACAGAACCACAAGCCTTCCTGGCTCACAATTTTTTTTTGCTTTTCAACTTATGCTCCCATTTAAAGCTCGAGACAAACTTTAAAAATAAGACCATAATAGCTATAGACTGTACACAAAATTTGCAGAGACCCTAAAATAAAAAAAAAGACTCTCACTATTCTGGGTTTCAACTCTACAGCCCACAGCTTAATTCCAGAACTTCAAATTGTCACAGACTGGCTGCTGGTTATTGTTTTAGAAGGTGCTACTTTGCTGTTCCCATCTACTATCAATTTATGTATCAGAAATAATGCAATGAGCTTAGAGGCCTACAAAGCCTCAGACTAAAAATCATTCCGCCCTCCTGAAAATTGGAAGGAAAAAACAATTCATCTTCAACTCCCCCACCCCTAAAAGCACCAGCTGCTTTCTGAACTTCTTGGAGCAGAACAGCTTCTCACTTCCCCAATTCCAAATGCTCCAAAGCAGTTTTGTGTATGCAACAATTCAAAAGTAGTTAAACAATATTTATGGGCATCATCAACAGCAAACTACTGCTTGTTCGTTTGTTTTTTGTTTTTTTTTTAAACTAATCAATTATGATATTCAATGTTATCCAAGATAAATCTCTATAGTCCACATGCCTGTATCACTCTTGGTTTTTGGACCATAATGGTGTGAACAGACTCCCTATGATGTATGAATTAATTGGAGCCCCTTTTTGAGGGATTCAAAGAACCTCTTAAAAATAATACACAGGGATGTTAGCAACCACTTTCACACAGGAAAAAAAAAGTCTTTTTTAGGGTTTGTGGTAATGATACATTTATATCCATCATAGGTAGTGATGGATGTATATAAAGATACATATCTTGACTAAAGACAGGCGAAAGTGACCTCCTAAAACCATCTCCTCAGCAGTGACCACTGAACACTTGGACCTGCCCCCCACACTCGACCTGAAGCTTCCAAAATGCTGCACCAGTAGATCAATTCCAAACAGAGCAGCCTGACAAAAATAAACCCAGACACATGTTAGTGATTCAGTCAGAACAGTCCTGTTCCCTCTCACCAGCAGCCTCGGCAGTTTCCATAGCACCAAATTCCTCCAGACTTCTACTGCACCTCAGCCCTGCCCAGTCAACAATGGTTGCTTTTGAAAATTTGACTGAATCAGCCACACTTACCACAAGCCACAACATCAGTTCTTGCCTCTTACATCCACGCCCTGGCTCTCCTTGGCCACAGCAGAAGAAAGAAGGATCTTGGTGGCAACCTCTGCTGTCCAAAGGCGCTGGCTCCACACACAACCAGCAGGAATCCCGGGATTTGTCCCTCCAGGTCATACAGCACCATGACCGTGGTAAGATCAAGCTCAAAAAGACAAAGCTTTTTGGTTCCCTTCCCCAGTTCACAAGTACTTCAGCAGTAAACACCAACATGCAGCTACTCCAACACAGTGACACGAGAACAGGACAGCATTCACTTCAGACTCCTAAGACAACTTGTGTGGTGAATTCTGAAGAGCAGATGTTTTCAAGGCTGCATTTTAAATCTGTACATTAAAAAAAAATACATATTTTTTATTTCTTTCAATAAAAGACTTTCCCAGGAAAAGAGATGAAAAGCCAAAATGACGACTGTGCTTCTAAATTAAATTTTAACTCTTAAAGAGTTAAAGATCTCAAAAGATCTCAAATGCACTAGCTCAGTCAGAAAGGATTATATATTGTCACTGGGCAGAAATTATCTGAAAAATAATGAAAAAAGTTATTTCACAGGACTGACAATATTTGACTGACCTAAACAGAACCAAAGAGATCTCTCAAAAGAGGCTGTTCTAAACATTACAGTCATATGAGTAGAGGAGCCACTGGTGGCTGAGCTTAGCTTGTCCCAAAAGGGGAATCCACCCATGTGAGAAGCCATTCTTTGAGTCAAAAGGTGTTTCTCCAGAGCAAACATGATACCCAGAGAGCCTGCCAAAAACTCAACTAAGAGAAGTTTTCTGTCTAGTCTAAAGCTACTTTGTGTAAGCCACCCACAAAAATCCTTGTGAACACAGCAGAAAAACTTAAGAACAGACCTGCCCTTTGACAGCAAATACCTAATGCTGAAATTCCAGCATTTGCATCTATTTGGCTTTTCCAGGGCAGGAATGAAGAACTCACGGGGTAGAACAGAGGAGAACACAGCAACAGAACTCCTGCATACCTGTATTATATATTATTCAAAGAATTTCAGGAGCAAAGAAGATCTCCCTGGAAAGCACACAGCACTTGGGAGGCATTGCTATATGCAAAATAAAGGCAGGGCAGAAGGAGGAAGAAAGCAGGAAGTCCAGAGTCCTCACTGGACCAGGGTAATATACTTTAAACAAAAGGAAGCATTTCTTTACCCAAAAATCTACAAGAGTTTCTCCAATGAACTTACAGAGTGCTCATCTCAAACACTAGTTCTGACAATCAGTAGGGCAGATTTATTAAAGTTCAGCCAGGAAAAGAAAAAACGTGCGGTCCCCCTGTATTTACTGCTTAACCTGTTGAAAGGTATCAAGTCAAAACAGTAAAACAATCCACATCTTCCTTCTTTCAGGTGCCTGTGAGCTTTACCGAGATGGCAGAGAAAACTGACCCCACCTGAAAGTTGGGGAAACCAAAAAAAATACATTGATTTAGCATTGGTTGGGAAATGGCCACAAGCCCAGAATTTGCCTTTCCTGAGCCAGTATCACCACAGTACAGCTGGAAGGAGAGACTGCCAGGGATGCCCACATGCACCAAGGCCCCGACTTGAAGGGTTTAAACAGAGATGTTAAATCATTTGTTTTGTAGGCCATGACTTCAGTTGTTCCCTGCTCGGTTGTGAACATTAACACGCAGCAGAAATTCCTGGGATTGGCATTTTGTTACGTGGCTCAGCCAAGGCAACCCAGCTGAGCCATGAGTTAAACAAGGGATGTTCCACTCTTCCAGAGGTCTGTGATTCAAAGGCTTCCAGTATCCTGCAATTTTTCCTAATAACCACACCTATTTGGTAGGAATCCTGTCCTCCCAGCTATCATGCACCCCACTCTTTCAACACGCACGGTTAAGTCTAAAATAAACAAGCTAAATTATTAAGTTAGATGTGAATGATACACCCCACCACACTGCTGGCATTTCAGACACTTTCAGAGTCTCTTGTGCAAAGCTCTGAACTATCATTCTTGTCCGAGGTGGGCCCTGACTTCACGCCAGGTTTAAAGAGTGGTGAGAAATGATAACCCCTATCAACTCACTACTTGAAACCACATTGTCGCAGTCCTGGTGGGGGAAGGGGAATGTTGTTATACAACAGTGAAAAAACAAGTTACATCTGTTTAAAAAATTACTTATGGCACATAAAATACCGGATTCCAACAGTCTCCGATTCCTCAGTCTAACAATAAATATTTTGGAACTACTTCATAATGGAATATAATCTCTAGAGTGGAAGTGGTTCTGGTTTCATTTGTGGATATTGTGCTGTTCTGTGACAGTGCTTCAGAAATAGCACTGATGGGTTCCAGAAAGAATCCCAATTCTCCAACCAGAGGTCAGTAAAGACAAATAATGCAAGGCTGAAAAGAAGTAGATAAAAGACAAGAAAATAAAATTTTCAAGAGCTCATTAAAAACAACTACAAGTATCCTGAGGCACAGAACAGCCCACTGCACATCAGCCCTCAGAAAGGCAGGGAAGCTGAAGACCGTGGAAGAGAAGGTGAGTGAGCAGGACAACATTGAGAGGCAGCAATCTGGTAACAGAACACATCTTTTCAGGGTGTTCATGAGTAAACAGTGACAGAACTACAGAGGAAGAATGAAAAGCTATTTTTGATAGACCAAGGTATCAGATACCCAGCTCCCTTCCAATTTTAGGACCATGTTCAGTGGTAGCTGTCAGCTGTAGGAAGGGCCAAATCTCCCCCTGGTCTTTGCTACCTTCAGGAAGGGAAAAGGCTGATGATGAAGATTAACAATGCGTGTAGGAACACTGACAGACAGAAAATAGAAATCAGAGATGAAGACTTGACCTGAGCACCATTTAGGAAAGAAAAGGCATAATACAAGGCCCACCAGGATAAAATCACCACTACAATCCAGCCAGAAAAACCCATTTCTCCATCTGCTACTCCAAGCATTGTCACATCCACCAGGACCTCAAACCCTGCAATACACTGTGGTCAAAAGCAGCTGCAGCTGAAGCAAAGGTGTCCCATCGACTTAGTTTTCCAACTTCAGCTTTTTCACTCTTGACAGCTGACTTGTTCTCTAAGTCAGCTGATATCCAGCAAAGTTCACACAAACCATGTCAGTGGCAAATGATGCCTTCAGTCTGGAAACAGCACAAAGCATTACTGATACTCATTCTCTGATTATTTATTGTGGTTACACCCAACTGAATAAGTAGGATTTTTGTTCAGGTTGTCCTGCTGATTAACAAACCTCACTTACAAATGCACTGCTCAGTCACTGAAAATGTATTAGGGAAGTTAAACAAGTTTCCATGACTGAATGGACTTAGGATTGACTGCCAGTCTAAGCAACAGGACATTTTTCCTGCTATGAACAAAGCCTAGCAAACAGTAAAGAAAGACACTAAAGTTACCAGAAATCTCTAACAGAAAGGCATCCAAAAGAGGGCAAGTTATATAAAGATGACAAGTTTCATCTGGAGGTTAATCTTGCTGCACAGTCCATCCTAATAGTCAGCTTTAAACAGCAGCTTGAGTCCCTGTTTTCTCCACTAAAACACAAGGGAAACAATATAAATGCAATACAGAAATCAGCAGAAGACACCCCACTACCAGGCAGCTGATTCTCTTAGAGGTATCGTCCCATCTTTATAGGCTAATTTGCAACGTTTAAGCTCAGACAGTAACAATTCTTATGAAAGGAATATTTATCTGCTAATAATTAATGAAATCACAGAAAGAAGTAGCTCCAATAATTACATAACACCTATTTTTTTTTTAAATTATGTGGAAAACATGTTACAGAAAAAGTAACACACCAAGTTTTGATAGATGTACTGATAAATAAGAATAGTTTCTCTTTAAAGACTGACAGAGTCAGAGCTCGGGTGAGTGTTGGGAAAGCAACACACACTGAACTCACAGATCTTTACACACTGACATCTCCACAAGGAACAAAGGCTTGATGTGGACCAGAGCATCAATACAAAGAACTTGTCAACAAGCAGGAAGATTGTGCTGTGGAAACAGAGACCACAGGTACAACATAAACCCCATTGCTAGAAAAGCAGATTAATCTGGCAGCAGTTGATGTAACACAATTAACACAATTCAGCCTCAGTGGCAGAGCTGAAGAAGATGAGTCAAAGCTTTGCAGTGGATGATAAATTCTTCAGCAGTTCATCATCCCAGAGCTTCACAAGTGGAGGAAAAAAGTTTCCCCCTATAAAAGTTATCAACTTATACAATTTAATTATTAAACAGAGAATCCCTTAGATCTATAAGCCTAGAACATATAAATAGTTAGTTACCATTATTCTGTGATGATTAACTGCAGACATATTCTGAAGAACAGAAGCATAATAATGTTTTATATATATTCTACAGATGTTGATTTTGCTATAGTTTACTTTTGTCATATTCCAATCTTTTCTATAACATATTCAGAAATAGCAGAGGGAGGGGGGAGGAAAAAATAATCAAACAAAAATATCCCCTTCCTAAATTTTTGTTCTTTACTGTGCAAAATTTCACAAATAGGTGAACAAAGAAAACCCCCAAAACCTAAACAAAAAACCAAAGCAAAACAAACCCAAAACAAACAAAAAATGTTACCACAGCCTGAATTTAGGAAATTTCAGACTTGAGTGATACCTAAATGCACCCACCACAAGTGAAAAAGTCACACATCGCCATCACTACTTCCATTTCATTTCCATATTTCACATATTATTTTACTGACAAAATTATATTCTACCATTACAATGGACAGGTCCATGATACTGCTATAAAATTAAATTTCTACTTTATTGATTAAAAAAAGAGGAATTAAAGAAATTGTCAACTGCAGATCAGATATTCCAATCTCACAATTGCTTTACATTGAAAAGCTGCTCTCAGCGTTACTCCCTTTTTCAAGAGTTTAACAGAACAATGACCAAAAAAATAAATCATATGAGATGTCATCAGTTGATGTGAAAATGAGTGACTCTCTACACCTGAAAATGAGTGACTCTGCACCTGAGAGCACCAAGCTGCAGTCGGTCGGTAGCTGAGCAAGCAGGACTTGCTTGGGCAAGACCCGACTGCAAAGGGGAACAAGGCAGGAACTGTTTATGGAATCTTCTTGGGGGATTTATTTATGTGTTGGGTTGTTTAAATGAATGTCTGCAGAACAGTGCTAATTCAAACAAGCAGACACACCTGCAAACAGAGGAACAACCCCCTCTCTGTGCTGGTTTTGCATTCTTGGAAAACAGGATGGAAGAAAAATAAAAAGGGGGAAGAAATCAATTATTTGCAGGCTTATCAGCAACAGATAAGGGATCATAGAGCACGTGTAGACACCAGAAATCCTCAGTTCCCTTAGAGTATCCCTTCATCTTCCCTATAGCCACATCCAGACGGGCAGGACACTCCAAGGTGCCCACAGCGTAAGCAGCCAATGCTGCCACAGCGCTGAGGACAGGGTTCTGTCAGCATCTGGAAACCATTAGAGCACACGAGCACAAGGCTTTTCACAGAGCAATCACACTCACCATATGCTGAAGAGAAATGGAAAATTGGCAAGGAGAACTGTAAGCAGGGAAGAGGGGCAGATTACTTGTTAGTAATGTACAGACTGAGAACCAACCAACACAACTGACCTTTATTTTTCTTTTTCAGTCAGAGAGAAACTGAGCTATTTTTAAGTCTGGGTTTTGGTGCATTTGTGTATGAAAGCTAAAGGAAGATTTTAAATAAACTATGGTATGGACTAAGCTAGATTAGCTCTCCAGCTACTCTCCTCAAAGAACTACTTCCTCTCTCTCCCAGGAAACTGCCCGTGACCTACACTAGCACTGACCAACATCTCTGGACAACAGCCTGCACAGCTCAAAGCAACTGTGGAACTGTGTTGGAAGAAGGATACCAACACTCCCTGTGGCCCATTTTTTCCCCACCTTCCCTCTCCTCCCCTTCTGGGTTTCCCCCTCCCCACTTAACACACAGAAATCACTTTATCCAGGACTTATCCAGCGAGAAGACTGTTAACATGATCCAGCTCATTACACAGTCACTAGTGCTGGCATGCAAGAAAACATCATGGCACAAAGAAAAACCAGCCTGGCTCTTTCAGCAGCCTTCCTGGGATGGCTCAAAGTCCTCGTGAAGCTGCTGGGCTGCCCTGGCACAGGGGGCTGGGCCACCTGGCACCTCCTCTGCCCACAGACCACACTTGCTGTGTTTGCACAGAACACCGAGTCACAGTGGGCAGGCAGTGGTTCTGTCCCCACCAGAGAGGTCAGGCCTGCTGCAGGATTCCAGCACACCAAAGTATCCAGGAGTAAGCAGCTGTCGAAGACCAGCCCATTGCCAGAAAAGACAGCGCTTGACAGCAAACTGCCTCTGCAAAGGCAACCCAGAGGCTGCCGGGCTGTCTGCCCCAGGAGCAGCTCAGGCTACAGGACAGGTGACTTTTGCTAAAATCCATTACTCCTGCACCATCAGGGTTGGCCTCCAGGATGTCCTCCTCAGTCACATTCTATTACAATCCGGTATGTGGCTGGGGAGGTAAAACCAGTCAAGAAACTCAACTGGCAGTCAGGAACATGGACTGTCACCCACTGCCAGCTCACCTTGCCCCAGCATAAAGAGGACAACAAAGATGACTGTCCTTCTGAGTCACAACAGCTTCTAAGTTGTGGGTTGGCTGCCCTACCCTGATGAGTGTCTCTCTGTTCCTGTTTACCAAGCAGAGATTGTCTAATGAGGAAACAGAGGCCGTGAGATGTGCTGACAAATCACCAGTGAACAGAAACATGTATTGGAGAGAGAGTGGACTAGAGTTCAGTGCTTCAAATACAGCAAAGGTTGAACTGTTGTGAACATCACGGTGATAAAAGCGCGAGTTATTTGTGGCAGCTCAGGAATAGAAGAGGCACAGACGTTTATGCCAATCTGCTCATCTCAGGAATGCTGGAAGGAAGCCATCCACAGAATCATGGAGAGGATTGAACCAGAAGAGACCTCAGGACCTTCCTTCTTCATCCTTCTGCCCAAAGCATAACTAACTCTGAAACTTCTATCAGGCAGTCTGAGGGTTGCCCCAGGCAAATCTGAAGACAGAGATTCCAAAGCCTCTCCAAGCATCCTGTTCTGGTACACAACCATTTCCACGAGGAAAATTCTTTCTTACATTCAGCTGGCATTTCCCTTGCCACAACTTGTGACCCATTGCCTCTTGTCCTTTTGTTCCAGTTGACAACACTCAGGAGCCAAGTACACAATAGCTCAGGAATTAAGTACCCAGCAAGTCTTAAGACAAAGCTGCTCAACACCACTTTGAAAGGAACAAAATGAGAGTTGTTGCAATCCAACCCTTCCCTCTCCCAGCTCAGGCCATCCCTTTATTGATTCACCTTCAATTAATGTCAGGGAGCAGAACTCTGAAAAACAGTCCTCAATTTAAAGAGGGGGAAAAAAAAAAGAGAGCAATTTCTAACAGTGATGTCAATAGATGAAATCATCATTAATTATTTTGATGTAGCCAATTTCAAACTAGTTATCTCCTTGAACCAGCTCAGCACGTACCACGGTAGCAGATTGGTCAGCATGAGGGAAGGAGCAGAAACACAGAACAAATACAAAAGCAGAATCCCACAGTCCTGACATGTATCATCCTAAAGTGCTCTGAAACCACTCCCTGTCTGTTCAGCACAGACAAGGAGGCAAGAGGAGGGCTGGAACTAGAGTCTGCCAACTAAATTCTCCTCTGCTCTTTGAAGATAAGAACCAACTTCCCCCCCGAAAAGTAGCACAAACAACAGATCAATCTACTGACAGACCTGATTTGTTATGTGTTACCTAGAAACTTTGTCAAGACAATTTTTCAGTGGTAGCCTGGCAGCTTCCCCTCTCCCAGACAAAAACCAAAACGAACCAAAAAACTCACATCAAAAGTCAAAACCAATAAATAACCATGACCTCTTATCAATAAAGACTAAACCCACCAGGATGGGAAATGACCATCATTCAGTGAAAAGTAAATTTCAGTCATCTTTCTTTCTCTCAAAGGATTGTGCTTCTATCTCAGTGCATCAGCAGTGGAAGATCCAAAACTAAGAAAAACAGACCAAACTTCAGTTTCTTACATGCACCAAATGGACTTTTGGATGGTGTATTTGCTTTGAAATATCCACCAATGAAGGACTTTACCAATGCTGAGGCAAAAAAATCCAGTGATGGCAAAGGGAGAGTCTTCCTAAGTCATTTTATTTGTTTCTTTAGCAAAAGAAACCATTATGGGGCGGGTGCACTAAAGGGCAGGGAAGACAGTGCAAAAGAGGAAGGTTTT
The DNA here is from genome assembly GCA_013396755.1 of Sclerurus mexicanus. Taxonomy (NCBI): domain Eukaryota; kingdom Metazoa; phylum Chordata; class Aves; order Passeriformes; family Furnariidae; genus Sclerurus; species Sclerurus mexicanus. The sequence continues at coordinate 241,209 of VWZF01006212.1, read as the reverse complement.
CTGCCAGCAGTGATAGCCAAAGGCAACCTGAGTCTGTGGTGCTGCAGTCCCTCCCTCCCTCTCTCTCCCCCTGTGCTAGCACTGGTGTTTGCAAACTGAGCACAGGAGTAGTCAGTCTGGAAAATGAGGGGAGGCAAGGGTGTGTGTTTTCACTGCTAGGATACAATGTGGTGGGAGGAAACAAAGCAGAGAACCACAGCAAGCTGCATTTAAATCCCCCTAGTCCTGTGAAAAACAAGGGAGGAGTTAAAAACGTGGTCCTGACAACTCAGTTGTCTTCATAGCTCAGGTTTCGCTACCACGGTGACACCACCAATCCAAAACTGACACTGGCTGATGCCAATCCAAGAACCCTCTTGTCACAGCATGTCATAGACTGGCAGCATTTCTTGCCAGGCTGCAAAAAAGCCTCGTGTGAGCTTTGGGATTCTTACATCTCCATTAAGCCACTGGGAGCTTCTATCCCATTTGTTACTCACAACCTTCATTTATGTTGTTTATTAGCAAGTGTCATCATCTAACCAGAGCCCTAAACTAACAACTGTGAACACAAAAAGAGTTGCTCTGAGCAAAATCAATCAGAACTCCTCAAAGAACACTCCCTAGAATTCAGTGCACCAGAGTCTTTTTTGAGTAAGTCTTGTTTTGAACCAACATTTTAAATCTGAATGTGAAAAGCCATCACCAACTCTAGCAAGAGAAACAAAGGGAATAACATCACATGATCTTCACCTCACTAGCCCATACAGCAGAAATCAAATATCTCTAGAGCAGAGGCTTTACACCTGAAATAATCATTCTGGAAATGAGCTCAGAAAGATTCCTCTCCCTTTGCTAAAGGGCTTCCAGTGGAATTTCTAGGGATGTGCTTTGCCACTTAGCATGCTTGAAAACTTTTGGCTCCCTCAATCCCTTCTTTAGATATCTGCACTTTTACTCCTTTAAACTGTAGCCACCATGGTGGAATAAACACGACAGAGCTTCCTACGAAGAGATCTCTGCCACAGTTCACTAGTGCAACACACCGAGCCTCCAGCAGGCACAATTAAAACTGCTAAAGGTGAGACACAAAAGCACCTTCTCAAGTGACAGCCAGACAGCAGCTACAATGGAAATTCACAGCTACAAATCCCCAGCACCACCATGGGCAAGGTAACAGTTGGATCTGTCTCTACCAGCAAAAAAAAAACCACCAAAAAACCCCAAGGCACAGGAATGGCTGAGACATCAGAGAAGCTTTCAAAGCCTCAGCAGTGCCCTGACTTCAGATGTGAGCTGCCAGCAGCTCCTGCTCAGATTGCTGTGTGAACACAACATGATTCTGTGTCTTTGGAATTATTCTGGAAAGTCACTGTAATGACAGAATACAATAAAAACAACAACGGACCATTAATACAGAAAACTCTGATCTTGGGAGACAAGCAGAAAATTCCATTATCTCCCTTTAAGATTGATCTAGACTGCAGTGAGGATTAAGTGCTGCTCAGTGACATTTTGTAATGTGATTTCTTTGGAAAATTGTCTTGAAGTTCACTACAAATTATTTCAATTTTAGCAGTTACATAAAGTAATCAAGGGCAGGATTTCAAAACAGACAAGCAGTTAATCGCCAGGTCAATGAAGTGAAGGAATAAAGATGGTCTTTTCCCTGCATTTGCAAGGAATCCAGCCCAGCATCCACCTCTGCAGATAACCTACTAATTATCATGGGCCTAAATGCAGCACAACTCGAGATCCTTTGCAAGTCCCTTTACAAGTAGGACACTTCTCAGTTCAACAAAGACAGCAAACATATTCAACAGGAACAAGCTGCCATTTTAATTTGTTTTCTAGTAGGAACATTTGCTGCCCTTCCCTACAACCCTTAAACTGGCCAGAGTTCAAATGTTATACTGGAAGGGCTGGATTAATTAATTACAATCCCTCCTCCTGTGTGGTTTTTCCTTCCGCACAGTCACATCTGCCATACTCATCCTTTAGCAATTAACAGTGTCAGGGACATCCACTCACAGCTGGCTGATACCTTTATAATGAGTAAAAATTACAACTACACTTGCAGTAGAAACCCAGACCCTGTTAGAAAGGCCCTTTATTGCTTTCCCCAATGCCCCAGTACTGCTATGACACTCTTCACCTGCCAACCCTCTCTAACAGCCCAAAATTAAACTCAAGGTTCCTCCCTTCTCTTTCGCTCCACTTCTGAGGCACCACAATTCTAGAAATACGAGCGACCAGACCTTGCCAGCGAGAGGAAAAACAATTTCAATTCAAATTGCACTGGAGACCCACAGCCCACCTCAAACAGCTCAGGAAGCAGCTGTGCAAATGCCTCTGCTTCCAGTGCATTCCACCACACGTACATCTATTCACCAGGAGAACAAAACCTGCCCATGCTGCACCTGCCTGGCTCCCCCAGCAGCCACAGGACCTCGAACCTTTCCAGAAAGGAGGTCAGAGTCCAGCAGAGCTGCCAGACACACATCCCCAGCCACTGAGCCAGAATGAGGCACTTACCCATCTCTACCTTTACTGACGATCTTCACTTCAAAGTAATAAATGCCACAGGCTGCAGGGATGGGGTGTGTGGCCCTGACCGAGGCAGCATCTTTATGATTTTTACCATGACCTAAGAAAGAACAGACATGTAAGTACTGAGGGGATTTGGCCTCTCCCACACCCTGATGTAGAGCCCAGCTACCTGAACCCAGCAGGGATGTATTTCTATACGGAGCCACCCATTTAAAGCACACTTTTCAGAGAACCAGCACATACAACCCTGCACTACCACCAGGGACAATCCCTGCACTACGAGCTCTGTAGTTTTCCCTTTGTTTTCACTGTGGAGTTTCTGAGAAAGGCTCTCAGTGCCACCTCTCCCCCTCCCCACACACATAATTTGAAGACCAGCGTACACAGAAGACAAAAATGATTACACAAGAGGGGAATGACATCAGTGTTTACTAACCAGGCAGGAAAAGGAATAATCAGTTCTCCACTGGGTGGGCAGGGAGAACAGCTCCAATAGCGAGCAAGCAAAACACCACACTAGGCGCTTGCGAGCGGCTGTTTGGTGTAAACCCGAGGACCCAGAGCCCCCTTTACGCAGCGTGTCGAGACCATCCGGCCCCTGGGCCGGGTTTTAAGCCGGATGACAAAGTAAACAGGCGGCCTGGCCGCACCGGGGCCCGGGCGGGCCACACGGCACAGCGTTNCGCCGCCCAGCCAATGGGCTGCGAGCGTGCCCACAATGGGGCCGCGCTGCCCGACGGGCAGCGCAGTCCGCGCCGCGCCCACCCGCCCGCGAGTGGCGCTCGCCGGGACTACAACTCCCGAGAGGCCGCGCGCTCGAAGCCCCGTCCCGCCCCGCGGCGCTCTGCACGCTGGGAACTGTGTCCCCGTCCCGCTCCGCTCCGGTCGGCGCCCCGGGCGCGGGACTCCCACTCCCAGCGTGCTCCGCGGCACAGCGGGTCCCGAAGGCCGCCCCGCGCCTGCAGGCGACCTCCGTCCGCCTCCGCGCAACGGCCGGTTTCGGCCGCCGCGCGGCACCCGCGCGTCAGGCGCTGCGTGGGCAGCTATGACGGCGCGCGAGGGGGTCCTGCGGGCGGGGACGTTGCCATGGCGACGGGTAAACGGAGCGCGCGCGGCGTGACCGGGGAACAAACCGGGACAGACGGACAGACCGGGACAGCCCATGATGTGAGATGTCACACAGTGACACCCAGCAAAGGGACACCTGGCTTAGAACCTCCTGAGGCTCCTGCTGAACCCCAGACACAAACCCAAACACACATATTGCCAGTTAACTCTCTAAATGGCTGTTTTCCTCGGCCCCCTGTGAATTACATAATTAGTGTTTATTGTCCTTGACACACAGAACCCACTCACCTGGGGTTTTATACCAAAACACATTAAGAAGCTCTTAAACTCAGGAGCAGGAATAGCAGCATGTCTTAAACAGGTTCCAGTTCCATCAAGGAATTTAAAGTTCTCCATTGCATGCTGTATGACTTTCCCTTACCCCAGAGTATATATGTAGACTTTGTATATTTATGTATATTAATCTATTTATATTTTCTTTTATATATTGAGACTGCAGTAAAAAAAATACAGTCCTGCTGTGAAGCCATGGGCAATAGGAAGAAAAACAAGATCCTTGAGCTGACTTTTACTATGGGTTCATTCTTACGTATGACACACAGAATTCCATGTCTCCATTCTTTTTCCATGTCTCTGTAGCAATAAACAGGCTCTTGTCACCATTCCAAAGCCATGATTGTCAGAGCAAGTGGAGTCCTACTGCAGGAAGGAGCTGCAGTCTCTTGATCTGACTAAAGAGAGCTCCCCAGAAAGGCACCAAAGATGATGAAAATGATGCAAGAGAAAGTTCAATACCCATTTCCATCCCTTTGAGACTGGTATGTGTGACAGGCATCACTCTGTCCCAGCTTCTGGACTGTTTTACACAGTCAGAGTCCTTGGCACCCAAAATCCCTGGCCGTGTTTGACCTCATTGCCAGCGTGGTTGAGGTTCACTGTAAGCAGTACAATCATACAGCAGTTCTGCTTCGTCTCCCTACATGAGCACGAGGGAGCACAGCACAGACCAGCCCCTCTGCACAGCAACCACCTGTACGGGCCCACCACTGGAACACGAAGTGGCACCATGGCTCCCACGGGGAGCTGAGCCACAGAAACCACACAGGTGTGTCAAACACAAGCACCTGGTTGGCATGAGGAGCATCAACACGGCTAAACACCTGTTAGGAACATTTTGAGCACCCCAATGCAGGAGCCTCTGAGTTCACTGGCATCAGCAGCATTTGCGTCACAAAGAATACATACATTTTATTTATCAGAGCTGTACAAGTATTCAAAGGTAACAAAAAATTATGGATGGACAGACAAACTGCATGTAACAAGGGCTGGTGAGACCCAGCAGGGTGGTGCAAAGGCCACAGCACAAACTGCCTCCACTCAGGAGGATGTTGAGCAGTCCATGCCCAACTGGTTCTGTGTGGAAAACCATCACATAGTTTTCCATGACATGGAACAACCCACAGCCACCAGCTGGGAGCAGGTCATCTTCCCACCTGTAGGGGCCATCACTGCACCTTCACTTCAGGGGGATGACTTTATTTCCACTCACAGCAACTGGAATCAGGAGCTTCCGGTACTCCAGAGGGAGGTAACGCTCTATCAGCACATGCAGCGGCATCTTGTCTGTCACCAGCCCTTGTCTTCGTCCCAGAAGAAAAGAGCAGAGAAGAAACAGAGTTGTTAGTGAAAAGACTTTTCACTCGGTATCAGAGTGAAGTTTTCTTGCAGTGATGTTGCATTTAGCAGCTGAAATGCTGTGGCTGCTTGTGACAGAAAAGGCACAGGTTTCTGTTTGCAGGCAGTTTCTCAGGCGAAGTCCCACGCAAGGCACAGATGCCAGGCTTGCCTACACAGGGAAGCAGACCCAGAGGGCTCCTGCAGACAGCTTCCCACAGAGCTTCCCCCTGTTCATCACGGGGATATTCATCTATATTGATCTGTACCAAAGCAGAAGCTCGTTGCTTTTTAAATTCACAAGCCACCTACCACAGGATAAATTTTACCATTTGAAAACACACACAGAATGATGTAACTGAAAGAAATAGCTCAGTACCCAACATATTTCTTTAGTCACAGTTCAGAGGTGGTTGGCATTTGCCAACTGTGTAGGCCAGGTAGTTTTCCAATACACCATTTAGCTGACTGGCATGAAAAAATCAGCATCTCCCACTTTTGTAGAAAGAAAAAAGCACAGCATTTCTTCACGCTTTGCTTTTGAAAGTAACAAAAATACTGTTCTTATGCATGAACCAGCAACAATTCCTGATCCCTTTAGGAGGCAGTAGAAAAGGCACAAAGACATCTAGAAGAACATGAAATAACAAGTGCAGAATCCTCAAACTTGGCCAACCAACCCATTGTGCCTCTCAGCATGTTCATACCCACTTCAGCATACACCTGCCAGGTGGGAAAAGGCAATCTCTGGATCAGGACAGCAACAGGTTATTCCTTCTTAGCAGCAGCACCAGTTCTACCTGCAGAGGCCCACACAGAGCTAATGTCATCAGCTGTGCCCTGCACAATCCCTCAGGTGACTTTACCATCCCATTTGAAACTCTTCAGTGCAGACAAGGAGTAACAACCTGGAGTAATGACTTTCAATGAAGATTGATGGACTGTTTTAGGCCTCACAGAGTTTCACAGAGGGCTCCGAAGCCAAGAACAAATCCCTTGTGTTTTGGACAGGACAAAGTGAATTCAGGCTGGAAATAGGGCAGCTGAGGGAGCCCGGAAGACAAAGCAAAAGTGAAGCAGCTTGGAGAACAGCTCATCCAGGTGCTGGCCAGGGAATGCCACTGTTAGGAGAGGACAGTCTGAGCTGCAGGCTCCTTCTGCTTCGGAGAGGAACTGTTGGTTTGGATCCCAAGTATCATCTTGTGCAGAAGCAGCAAGAGGGGTATTTTATTTGGAAGAACAAATCAAAAACCAGGTAGCTGGCCTTGAAAATGCTCATTTGCAAGTGCTTGTAGGAAAGAGATCACTTGGGGGTGCAAATGGTGCAGCCCAGCCTCACTCTCAGCATTTCTTTCCTTTTTCTACTTGTTTTCCCAGCTGTAACTGCTTTACCCTTGCAAAACCCACCCCACTCTTGCTGACTGTTCCTCACATGATTCTTGCACTCCCAACCCCTCACTACTTCCTTTTGCCCCACCCCACCACCATCATTGAGTGTAAAACCCCAATTCCAGGGATGCCCTCTTGGGACAGTGGCATCACACAGAGTAAATGACAAGAGACCACACTTACTGTGCAAATACTGCTGGTGCCCACCCTGGCAACAACCAGGTGTTACCAGGCTATCAAAGTACCACCAAAACTACTACAGGTTAGTAAGAACCATGTCTTTACCTTCTCATGAGCAGTTCTAGGTCAGCCATCTCCACTGTCTTCCTCCCTGCGTGGTTGGTGTAAGCTTCCAGATCATTGCTCAGCTGCTTGAAGTATCTCTCAGAGCTGAAGGAGGAATGAGGAGGGAAATCAAAACAGGCTGTGGATTGTGTGAGCACCAGCTACTCACCAACTTCTGCAGGGCAAGTTGCACTAGAGCTGCTTGTGCAGGTCACAGCCTGCCAGGGAAAACTGGCAAAGAAACTCCACCCCAAAACCAAAGCTTGGCTTCTCAGCCCAGGCTCCCTGGAAGTTCACAGCCAAGAGAGCTGTCAAAGAGCTGCACGTTTGACAACCAGAACCTCTCCCAGACTTCCCACATGCAGAGGAACAGGGGTGGACACCAGCCAGAGAGAAATCGGCACTGACGGTCAGACTGTTCGCTCTTATGATGACACTGTCCAAACAATCCACAGATTTTATTAATGAAGACCATATGGTCTATGGATCCAAAAAGCTGAGAAACCTGTGTCCCAATGGAACACTGCATAGCTGGGACACCTTCTCTGTGCCCAGCACAATGACCATTGTCCAGAGCCATCCAGCTCATGGAGAATCATGACAAGACGACTGTGACTGGTACAATTTGTTGTGACAAACCCCAAATGCTCCTGCAAAGCCACGCTGGTCACAGACACTCACACAGCAGCAGAAAGCACTTAGCACATTTTTGCCTCTGTTTTCATCAGACCTTCCATGACTCTTCCCAGTGGAAAAGGGAGGGCTGTCAGCTTGTCAGCACCACTCCCAACAAGCTTGTTACTTCAGCTGAGAATGAAAGAAACCCAAAACAAAACACTAAAGAGTAGAAAGAGCAGTTTGTTGCTACTTACCACTTTTCAACAACTTTGAATGCATCTCTGGTCACTGGCATTTTTACAAAATGACTAAAAATCTCCTTTATCAATCTCCTTGCTACTTGAGGCTCATGTGGTTTCCTCTGGGATGTTTTTGATCTCTTTGGAACTGGCTTAGGCCGCAACAGCTGTAGGGGAGACCTTTGAGGGGAAATTGCAAATTCACCCATTAAGTGAACAAGGCCAGGGGAAAGGCAGAGAACACCAGGCAGAGTTTGGTCAAACCTTATGTTAAACTGGAAGGAGGAAGAACTACCTCATGCTCTTCATTCTTTCTCCCTCCCAGTTCTTCAAAGCCCTCATGCCCACAAAGAACAGTTTGCAAACACTTCACATGACATCCTGACCTTGAGAGAAGCAATCCAGAGAGACTACATGTTTGTGTAACTGACTGTCAGCAAACTGGAGTTCTCTCCAATACATGACTGCAGTTCCCACTGCATCCCTGTAGTATTACTCCCTCAGCACAAGAAAATATTACAAGAAGGTTTGTTGGAAATACTGAAGGCATCAGATCTCCTCTGGAAGATTCACTTGATTCACTCCTTACTCAACTGCTGCAGCAGTGAATGATCCAAAGCCTCCAGGACTGATCACTCCCTGTGCCAGCTGCCAGAGCCCAGAGCAGCTGGCAAAGCCAGGCTCTGCTGTCCCCCTCGGACACTGCCCCCCCAGACACGCTTCTGCCAGGCCACTGCGGGACATGGCTTAGACTTACTTGGGAGCAGCAGGTTTTGCAACACGCGGAGTTGACAGCAGTGGGTTGAGGGCCGCAGCATGGACAAACTCGGGAGTCTTCATGGAAACCTCTGGGGGAAAAAGTACTTGAGGAACTGAACTCTTTTTTTTCAGAGCACCTGCAGCAACCAGTGCTGCTGCAGCAGACAAAAACTCAGCCAGCTTCCCACACAGTTGGTCCAATGTCACACTGCCTGTGCTCTGGCTGTGGAGTCCTGGCACCCTGAGCCAGCACAGCTGCTGGTTGACGCAATGCCACCCCCCTACACCTCCTGCCACACAGGCTGGTGGCCTCCCCCAGGCCCCTGTGCTGGCCCAGCTTCTGGGCAGGAGTAGGGACACACACTTGGCGCCAGGCTGCGGGGCCCGATGGCTGTGTTCACTTAGCTGCCAAGAATCTGCAGCCTTTTTAACCAGAGAGAAATTCAGTCTGCAAGCTTCCTCTTTGTCATCCTGCTAAACCAGTGTCAGAGTTTCGTGAACACAGGGACCAGATGAGCAACAAAATCCCTTTACAAGGGCCAGTCTAGGAGCATCTTCCCTGTTCACAGATTTTAGAACTCCCTCCAGCCAAGGCTCACATTATCAGCATCTCACCTCTTTTCTGCTGAGAACTACTCATAGCAGTTTCCTCCAAGTCTAGTCTGCACTGTCTAACTTCACTCTTGAACTTCTTCACTTAACAAGTGAGAGCAGGAAAGAAAATAACGTTAACAGAACTGAAATACTGAGCAGCTTCCTGTCTAGGAGAGGATTGGTCATGCAGGGCTTCTTGCCTGACCATTTCCCTTGCAAGCTGAGCGCAGCTCAATAATCCAGACTGTCTGTAATGGTGTCAGCTTCCAAAACATCCCTTGAGAACTCAGACACCTGTCCCGTTATAGAAGCCAAGCCCAACTACTAGAGGCTTCAGGTACTGTTGAGAGTTAAACTGCCCAGCTGAAAGGGTCAGCAATCTCTTGAAGCAAGCAGGGCTGGGTGAACTACCATGGTTCCCTGCATTAGCTTCTCCTGAATAAACATCTCTGTGCATTGGAGAGACAGGGAGCAGGACGCAGGGAAGGGGACTAGTTATGCTGAGATTTCTAAGGCAAGATTTATGACAAAAGTACGTCATTCTTCCTCTTCCCCTCCTTGTCCAATGAGACCTGTAAGGTGCTACTCTTACTGTTCCACCTTATCAGCAGAAATCTGCAGCCAGATCTTCCCATGTCTTCATAGAGCTGTGTACCAAATATGCATATTGACACACGACTGTAGATACCCTAAGAACATCTACAGCTTTTCTTGTGGCAAAAGGGTATCAGTGCAACTTCTGTCTTTGTGCACACTGCACAAATACACACAGGCATTGACATTCTCATTACAGCTGAATATGCCTGAAATCCTAGCAATGGGATTTTAGGATGGCCTTAGTTCAGTTTTTATTTCAGGGTGTATTGTACTTCAAAAGATTTCAAGACCAGTCCAAAAAGACATCACTAAAACATACTCTGGGCATTCTCAAACATGACCTTGATCAAAGAGAACTCAGTCTGATGCATTTGCATCTTCCAAAAGGCATCAGCACTCTTGGGGCAGACAGAGGCAGTGTCTGAAAAACTGCTTAGAAACTGACACTTCCTCTCAGCTTTCTGAAAAACCAGCCAACTTTTTTGTTAACTGGAAAGGAAACTTGTAACTACACATACAAAATTATGGGGTTCTAAATTAGGTTTCAAGTCTGAAGTCATATAAATGGCTGTGGAAACAACAGTTCAATGGTCTAAGACATTAAAAAGTTGGCATGAAATTAGGAGTCAGGAAGCAAGAATAGAATGGAGGATATCCCTATGTCACTGTAAAAACTCACTTTGTACTCAGTTTCATCTGTTTTGTGCACTTCCATTACCTTTACCTCAAAAAGTACATGATGATCCTGGTCCCTGAAGCACCTGATGAGCCAGATCTGGCCCTAAACAAGCAGCCAACAGCTTTCCCTGGACACTGTGATGGTCTGTATAGTTAATAATATTAGCCTCTGTTGTTCCTCAATCTAGGGAGAGATAACAGGGGAAAATTTCTCCAACTGCCTCTGCTACTGCTTCAAGTTTCTTACCTTGACTTGCAGGGTGTTCAGTTTCATCCTCAGCAGGCTCTTCGTCTGGATCATCCAACTCTAGCATGATAGCCTGGTCCTCTAGTACATCTTGTTCATCAGTTTCCTCTAATGGATTCACTCCAGATTTTTCAGATGAGGAAAGAGCATCAGAATGCCTGTCCACACTTTTAGCTCCAACATCTCTGGCAATCTCAGGTTCTAGATTTCCAAAACAGGAAAAACACAGCACTGAAACAAGCACCGTAGACAAAATATCAGAACACTCAATACGAATGAAACCCAACTTCCAATTCCTGACAACACTGCCGGTTACTACATTCCCATCTGCAATTACATTCCCTAGTTCCCATTAGGGTAGGTACACAGTGCCAGATAAGCTAAAGCACTGATGAATCCTTAACTTCTCCCTCTGCTACATCTCAGTGTAGAGATCACACAGAAAAAAAGCCCTTGGTAATGTGTAACCCATGAGATTTGAGCAAAATCTTTATCTGAGCTCCTTTTAAATTAATGTTCTTTAATAAGCTCTTTTATCTCAGAAGTTCCTACCAAAACCTTCACTGCAGTATGTTAACTACAGAAGACCCAGCAATGTAGGAAAAGTAACTTGGGAGATTCCAATTTGTCAACAAAATTTTTATTGATCTTTGCCTGATTTTGGAACTTTACTGGTGAAATCTTAATTAAATATGCTTTCTGCAATTATATATTCCCAAACACTACTACCAGTCCAATTTTGGTTACCCTTTGAGAAAAATGCAGTCTTCTAGCTTAAAATAACTAAATTTGTTTGGCACTTGCCCACTATTTAGCCCAGATTCCAGAATGCAAAGTCAAGTCTCTCTCTCAGCAGTGATGCCAGTCGTGCAGCCTGAGGGGCCTTGGGAATTAGGGGTAACCATCAGCATTAGGGACTGTCCTCACCAGCCCCAGGAGAGCCATGGGGTCCAACACTGCCTTCTGCCAGTGCCTCTCCTGCTGAAGGAGCCACTTCTGTTTTGCCTCTGGTGTCCTGTGCTGCAGTTATCTGCAATTCTGCTTTTTCAGCCAGTTTCTTCTCCAAGTGTTCAGAATATCCAGCACTTTCACCATGTTCTGCAGCTAAAATAGGACATTCTATCATACATCTTACCTACAAAAAAAATCCCCAATCAGCCACCAGCACACAGTTTAACAACCACTGAAATTTATTTGTGATATGTAAACTCAGCCATAAGCTACACATAAAGGAAGCAGATGCAGTTTCCTTTACAGCTGAGAAATGCCCAGCCTTTCCTGTGTTTGCTTTATAGTGACCTAATTAGGGAGCACATTGGATCTAAATGAAGACATCTTACTTACAGTAAGCAGAGCTCCTCCAGATTTGCCATCTTTACAGCCACTCTCACTTTTGGTGATTGTGTGAAACACCAATTTCTTTTCCTTTAACTCTAACAATACCTGGACTTTGTGCTCAGATTCTCCTCCTCATTTCCTCAGTTTTTCTGAATAAACAGCTTTGTAAGAGACATATTTCATTAAAAAAGACAAGAATGCCTAGCAGTGGTTTTAACCATCCCAGAAAAGCCTCTGGCAGGCAGAATGAGGAAAAATATATGGACATGTGACTTGCATGTCTTTAAAAACTTCAGCTACTGAAGCACCAAAAAGTACTTAAGTATTTCTTTTTCCTGTGTACTAAATCTATAGTCCACATTTCTGTTATGTAGCTCAATTCCAGCAGAAGCTCACACAGGAAATTACTTGGAGAAATCTGGGCACTTTCACAGTATTGTCACTTGCTGAAGGGTTTGGAAATCTTGGCCGAGTCTAGAACCAGAAGCTGTAAAAGTGGATTTTTACCATCCCCTCCACTGACTGGGAGTTTTCACACTCAAAAGTAAAAGCATGTCAAGGCCTTGGGAGCCCCAAGCCCAAGTGAAGAGTACAAGAAAATTTGGGCAAAGGTGGTACAAAAATCAGTTATACCAATCTCACTATCCGGAATATTGGGATGTCCACAGGAATGCAGGGTCTGAAGTGAAATATTAACTAGCTTTGTGGAAAATAAAAGCTCAACATGACACTAAGCTCCTAAAGCAGACAGGCAGCAGTGGTTCTCCCACAATACTGGATCACTGTTGGGATAACAGTGGACTACCAGATGCTATTGATAGGTTCAAGCATAATTTTTATTGATTTCTGAGCCTCTTGCTAATAGCAATACTTCCTATGAAAATGAAATTCAACAGAACACAGGAACCTGTGTCCACACCTACCCAAAGCTTTATGCACTGACTGAATAATGCCTGCCATCCCCAGCGCCTGGGCAGTGCTGTTAACATCTTATTGTATGGTAAAGAGAAAACCAAAACTGTGCTTGTGAAAGCAGGAAACTTTCATGACTTCCTGTCTTCCAGGAAAAGGAGGTATTAAAGCCCAGCCTACTAGTGACAACCTTTATTACTTAAGGGAGGGCAGCCTTCAAGCCCTCAGCTTAAGGGCAGAAAGATGGTGGTTAGTACTGGAGAAAGATAACATGGCTTAAATAAATACAGTAAAGCACTAAAATGTATATAAAATAAGATGATTAGCCAGATGTATTCCTTGCCAAGGGGAAGCTCTACATCTTTCTATGGGAAAGTGAGCAAGACCTGCCAAAACAGATGAACCTTTACTCCCCTTGCAGTCACAGGGAACAAAATACTGGCAAGAAAGCACATGAGCAAGCCACAGCCCACTTTTAGAAAGCTGGTCTAAAAATGCTCAGTGTCTCTGATATGACTTGAATTATCTCCAGTATCTACTCCACAATAAAGTCTTATTTTACCCTGCAAGTCACCTGAAAAACTCTGAATCAGATTATACTCCATTCCCTTGCAACACTGAAAGCGCTTCTTACCCTCTCTGAAAAGCCTTTCCTGTTCCACTCCATTCACTGTATTAATCATCTCTTCTTCTGTATCACTTATTTCTAGGTCTTCAATTATATGGGACATAACTTCTCTCAAAGACATCCTGGAACGATTTAGAGTGACTAGGGATCCCAAATGTATACTTGAACTTCCGGATGACAGAGAGGAGCTCCATCTACAAACAGCTAGAACAGAGCATTAATGTGTCCCCTGTAGCTTTTTAAACTTTCTTTTAGTTTTCCTAATAAGCAAGAAAAACAACCAAGCAGGGAGAGAAACATACAAGAAAACATTTCCTTCACTTGAAGCAGTTTAGAGAGTTCACATTGTATCTTAGGAACCAGTTGGAAAAATCCTTGCAACTATTTTCCAGTTCACACTGAGGACCAACAGTACAGCATCCTTTGGCAAATCAGAATTAGGTCACCATTAATATCTGACATTAATGCCTTACTAACTCCAGCATCTTTAAGATACGCTCACTTCCCCTCATCTTTGATCCAGTCCCCTATTCCACACCCTCCACACTTTTCTCTGTATTATCTATCCCTTTGTCCTGCCACTGGACGACTCAGAGCAACTAACTCTTTTTTGTTGATCCCTTCCCTTGTCCTTTCAAAACAACTTTTGCCTGGTCCAAGCAATATGAGGAAAACATATTCCCATTTACAAACCCAGCACAAAGTATTTCCAGCGAAAAGAATGCCAGAGAGAGGTACCAGATACCAGAGAAACAACAGGACTTGCAAAGCATTGGTACAGAGTGAGCAGGGAGGTGACTGCCGCTGTCCAAGAGATTTTTAAGGCCCAGAAGACAATGAAGAGGTTAGCTGTGACAAGTAAGTGACCATACCAGAGTAAAGGTCTAGACTAGTAACTTCTCGAGATTTCTCCCACATCTGTCTACATGTCCTACATATTATCTAAATTACTTTTTGGACCAATTCACAGTGCCCATTTCAGGGCTCCCCAGGATGAGAGACAGATATAGTCAAGAGTCGAGCAAAGGGCCACCAGGACAGTTAAGACTGGAATATGTCTCCTAAAAGGAAAGGCTGAGAGACCTGGGATTTTTCAGCCTAGAGAAGGCTCAGAACAGATCTCACCAACATACAAAAGTGCCTGAAGTCAGGTGTAAGGCAGAGAGAGCCATGCTCTCTTTTCAGTGGTGCCTACTGCCAGGCAAAGAGGCAACTGGCACAGACTGGAACTTAGGAGGCTTCACCTGAACATAAGGAAACACTTTTTCACTGTGAGGGTGACTGAACACTGGAACAGGCTGCCCAAAGTTTGCAGTCTCCATCCCTGGAGACTTGTAAAAGCCAGCCAGAGATGGTCCTGGGCAACCTGCTCTCTGTGGCCCTGCCTGAGCAGAAGGGGTGGAGAAGATAAACTCGAGGTCCTTTCCTACTTCAACCGTTCTGTGACTTCCGATAATACCTGTTAAGCCCAAGTCCTAATCCATAGTACTCACTGCCAACCACCTCCTCTTCATAAACAGAAACCTGTTCCATTGGGTTACTCTGCTGGGAATGATCTTGCTGATCATCTTGCTGGTTTGCAGGTGTTTCTGGAGATACACGGGTCATTCTGTCACCATGCTCACAGTCAAGGCTTGAGTTGTCGGAATGTCTTTGGGTGCTTCCCTCAGTTGTGCCCACAGTGGATACCAGGCCCTCTGGCCTTGCTTTTTCTTGAGCTGCATCAGAAATCTTGCTCCTCTGTGCTGAAGATTTTGAATCTGACAGCTGGAGTTCAGGAGCAGAAAGTTTATTTTGGCTCTGTTCATCCAGCTGAGGCTGAACAAAGAGCTCTGTGTTGTTCAGCACGATTTCTGCATCACTTGTCATTATGGTTGTTCGAATCCCAGACGCCGATTGCGAGTCCACAAGATAATTCTGTGCTGTATAAATAGTTTTAAAACAAGTTTTATGCGAAAAACTGTTCAAGGTCATAGGGACACACTTTATTATCAGGACTTGTGTAATTCAAAATTTAAGTTATTCAACCAAATCCTACTCATCCTCAACAGAGCAAACACCAAAACTCTATGGCCCCACTTTAGTGCCCACAACTTTCCCTACCAAACCTGTAGAAACCCCAGTACCCACAGATGAAGATGATGCCAAATGATTCCTGTGATTTAAATCACCACACTGGGCAAAGCACACATTTAAGTGCATAGAATCAAAGGAACTACAGAGGCAGAGCCTCATTCTAATCTTGGTTTCCAAATCACACTCTGTTTTTCTGTGAACGTGATAGTAACCGTAGAACTGTAAAATACATGCCACGCTTGAGTAACTGCTTCTAAAAGCCACCTTATGTAAGGCCCTGCCTCCCAAAAGAGAAGTAACAACACAAAAGAAACCTTTGCTCTTCAGCATGTTCTGTTCCACTCCACCCTCAAAAGCTCCCATGTCAACAGCTTTGTGGTTTTTTGGCCTCCGGAGTAAACCCCTCTTTTCAACAGTGTCTGGGGCCATCAAGGAACCAACAGACATACGAATGGATCTGTAAAAAGAGTGAAGAAATAATTGTCAAAATCACACACTCCTCTTTTATCCCCAGACTACAGACATCATGACACTAACAGGCATTTGGCAAAGCCAGAAGGAGTTTCCCAAAAAAAAAAAACCTTGAAGATTAAATGTCAGTCTTTGAACAAATAGTTTCATAGTATCACCCAGCACCAGGATATGTATCACAGAGATCAGGACACAGACTGTTTTACAGCCTCTCTGAGACACTGCAACACTACAGCCAACAAAAGGGTCAGACATTTTAAAAATTTTAAGTAAAAAAAAAGGAAAGCAAATGTTTGAGAGTAAAGAGGTACTCTAGATGACCATGGGTTGGTAGAACTTCAGAACAAGTTTAAGAAGCTGCTTAGTATCAATACTCACAGCAAAGTACAGCCAGCAACACACTGTGACTGTTTTGGGACGGGAGCTGAGATAGCAACACATAAAACACAGGAAAAGCTGTTTCTCACTGTACATATTTTGAACCCTGGAGCCTGACCATGCTCAATTACTTCCAGTCCCTCTCTCTAGAGAGCCCAATCAAAAAGAGGGATCGGAAGGTTCAATAAAGACAGGAAATACAGAATACAACCCAAATAAGCACCCTGTGTGGCACCACAGGTGAGGGCTGCAGCGAGAAAGGTGAAATATTGTGCAGACTTTGGCCAGGGTCATTAGCAAAGAACACAGGCAGCACAAGAAAATAAGCTCTTTGACTTGCTAAAAAGCTTTAAAAGTCCAGAAAATACCGCACAGATGCAACTGATGTGATGCGACAAATAACAGGCAGGGATCGTATTCTAAGGTGTATTGTGTACTGATTTATTGTTGGAAATATGAGCTACTAATACACGACCAAGCCAGGCACAGTGCAGAGCCACAGCTTCTGAAAAATCAAAAAGTGTGTGGCGCAACACATTCAAAGTCCATCAGCAGAGGGGGATGAGTGTTATGCTAACATAGGTCTTTATCATGAACCCAGGTATCTGTACTGTTCTTCACAGCTACAGATGTGGCCAGTGAAGGTAGATATACTTGGGACAGCCATAAGTTAAGACATTTCAGGTTAAACTCACCGAACCAAAACTGTGCTGTCCAGCGTTGTCTGAGCTAGAAAAAGTTGGTGACACATTAGTTGAGAAATTACCCTCTACACTCCAGGCTACAGGAACACCCCAATGGACCTTCCTCTTTCCAGAGCCAGTCATGCTACAATCCTCACAGGTTACACTTTGGTGCAAACAGAATTAGATGACAGGTTCATTTCATTATTTCTTGTCTACATGTCAGAACTGTGTATTAGAAAGCTAATAAGCAACTTCTGAAAGGGTATGAAACAGTTCTTTCAAAGAAAATTTAACATGGTACATACCCTCAGATTCAATAATTTTAATTTTACCATATTAATAGCAACCACCCTTCAGCAACCAACCAAAACACAATGGTATCTGGAGCTTTAGAAGTACAGATAACTATTCCACAGATTGTCCATGAAAGTAGAACTCAAACCTGGAACTTGGCTCAAAAAGGCTTATTTTAAATTTGATAGAAGGGAGTGGGGTTTTTACCTTCTCCACTACCCCCTTTGCATGAGATACTGCAACATGGATTCCAAACTCACGACTGCTCAGCTGAGCAGCTCCTCACAACTGAACTGAAGCAAGTGAAAATCAGTTGACAGCAAATGCAGTAGCCTTACCTTCTTTGTGGGGAAGTCGTCTGTCTGCTGCTCTCTCAAATTCAGAAATGCTGAGTTTCTTTCTCTTCTTAGTCATATGGAACACAGTGACAGATGTTTCCTCAGCAGCAAGGCTTGGCAGCTCCACTCCCCCCCTACCAATACAAACCAAGCTGGACAGGCATTTCAGAAAACCCCACCTGACAGGATGTAATTCTGATCACTCAAACACGAGTAGAGTAGTCCTGCTGCCCAGTCCCACCACAGTACCTGCAGCCATACCTGGCATGTAATAAAAGTAAAAATTATAAAATAAATTACTTACATGCTGGAAATCCTCCTAGATGGGAGTTCTGATTGAACTTTTTTCGTTTCCTCATGGTTAGATATCTGAAGTGCCAGAGGTGAAACTGGGGGTTCTGCCAACAAACCAAAACATTTCCTTTCCACAATTCAATCCAGCAAGAACACCAAAATGCAGCAGTGTTACATCTAACTACAGCTTGTGAATTACATTTATCGATGGGTTAAAATAAAGACCTGGTGAAAACTGTTTGGGTTCTGCTCCTGGGAAGGCTGGTAGTGACAAAGCCAACAGTGACAGACGGCAGCACAGGGGTTCCCTGTACTGCAGCAGCACATCCTCTGTCACTCACACCTGATCCTAGAGCCAAAGGAAGCACCAGGATTACGTGCTCAGTCACCAGGATAAGAAGACCAAGTGAACAGGATTTTGAAGAGGATTTTCAAGGCTATGATTTCACCAGTGCAAGGCCTGGCCTTTCAGACAGTTCTATCCCATGTTAAGCCACTGCTGCAGTGATTTCTCTCTTACATAAATCAGTCACACAATGGTCTGATTTCTGTTCCGCGTAACAGGAAAAGCATAATGGGCTACTAAGGAACACCCCCTGTTCCCAACTCCACAAAAACACTGCCTTTCTATTTTCAGTCCTCTTGAAAAGAAGATACTTACGGGTCTGGATGACTCTCTTGAGCATAACCCGTGGTGTCTCATTGTCAGGATCTGGGAAAAGATTCAGTCTCCGCTTCACCAAGGAGTTTCTGCGAGAATTACTGTCTTTTCCTGGATTTGATCCAGCCTGGGCAGAAATCGGAGACAAGCAATTCAAAATCAGTATTTGCATCATTAAACATCCCAGCATTCTAATGACAGCCCAAGCCAGCTAACGGGAAAAATTTTTCCAAATCCCCAAAGAGAAATCGCGCATGTTTTCTTTTTGGACAAGGCCGGTGCTTCACGCATGGACGGGAGACAGCTCAGCTCGGGGTGTCACCGAGGTGGGTCCCACCCAGAGCCGAAATCCTGAGGGGGCTGGAAGGGGCCTGGCCGAGTCCAACCCTTGATCCAACTCCAGTATGTTTACTAGATCATGGCACTAAGTGCCACGTCCAATCTCAGTTTAAAAACCTCCAGGGACGGTGAATCCACCACCTCTCTGGGCAGGTCATTCCCACGCCTGGTTGCTCTCTCTGTAAAGAATTTCTTTCTAATATCCAACTTAAACCTCCCCTGGCAGAGCTCAAGCCCGTGCCCCCCTGTCCTATTGCTGGCTATCTGGGAGAAGAGACCAACCCCACCTGGCTATACCCTCTCTCAGGTGGCTGTAGAGAGTGATGAGGTCACCTCTAAGCCTTCTCCACACTACACACCCCAGCTCCCCCAGTCTCTCCCCACACGACTTGTGCTCAGGTCCNCACGACTTGTGCTCCAGTCCCTTCACCGGCCTCGCTGCTCTTCTCCGGACCCGCTGCAGCACCTCGCTATCCCTCCCGACCTGAGGGGCCCAGAACTGAGCACAACACTCCAGGTGTGGCCCCCCTCCTTCCCCTCTCCTCTTCTCTCCCCGGGGCACCTGTGCCGCCGCCCGTG
>VWZF01006212.1:203192-214895 GCA_013396755.1 Sclerurus mexicanus | reverse complement strand
CTTGGCATGGCAGGGCTCCCCGGTGCCGCCCGCGCCCGGAGCGGGTCCCCCGGCACCGCCCCGACCCTGGACGGCACCTTCCTGTGCTCGCCGCTCGGGGGGCTGATGGGCGCCCAGGCCGTGAGTACCGCGGACGGGACACGGGGAAAAGGGGAGGCCGTCACCCACTTTGGTGCTTTTCTTCACCGCCCTGGCGGGGAGCAGCTCGGGCTGCCTTCGGCTGCCACCCCGCACCCCACCCCCGATGTCCAGCCCTGGTTAATCCCTAACCCTGAGACAGAGCACCCCCCTTTCCTCCTTTCCCTGTCTGAAGCCAGAGGAAAATTCGGCTTCTTGTCCTCACACCCTTTGCTGGTTTTAATTCCACTGGACGCCTGGCACTTCCCAGTGCTGATCCGTGTGGGCACCCCCGCAGGGCACAGCCAGCACGCTGACCCCACCTGAGGTGTGCTGGGGTTGCCCACGGGGCTCCCGCATTCCCCAGGCACTCCCGGCCCTCCAGATTGTCCTCCAGGCTGTGGCGGCCGCGCTCAGGCGAGCGCAAGGGTTTTTGCACTCAACGGCAGCATCACCTCCCCGTTTCTTCAGCATGGGAGGCGACCACAGAACACCTCGGGTGCCACGCAAGTTCACACGGGTGGGCGTTCAGCTGCATACAGGTCCACGTGTGACCTGCCCCGGGCTTTGCCCACAGTGCTACCCCACCGCATTGGAGCCTGTTTGCTCGTCCTCTCTCCTCGGAACAGCTCTGGGGAGGCAGCAGTGGGATGTGCCCTGAGCAGCCACTGTGAAAACAGTGGGCATAGACCCGGCTCCTGGCTCCAGATTCCAAGCCCTGGGCACGGCTGAGCTGGCTGTGGCACAGAAGCAAACGCTCAGGGAAGGGGCTAGGAAGGATGCTGCCAGGAGTGCCTTGCAGGAGTGTCAGGAAAGAGAGATGGAACCAAGACCAACAGAAGGGACCCTTCAACCCTGTGGCTGGTACCACCTCTCCATCTCCCTTGCTCAGGCCGTACCATTAAGCACGCTTGCCATCCACTGAGACCTGCTGCTCCCCAAAACCTCTTTCCTAAGGGCTCCTGCTTTTCTTCCCCAGCAGCCAGAGCAGGGCAGCTCACACATGCCACCTTCCACTCCCAGAGCAGCCCCCTATACATGTTTCTACCCAACACATATTTCGTGATCACGAGTGTTAGAAATGGATGTGCCAGACAAGGAGGCATTGTCGGGGCAGCGGAGCACCAGGGCGTTGTACGTGGGCAGGACAAAGGCTGTTGTGTTTCCTCCATGACAATAAGCGATGCTGGTTTTCGCAGAGGCAGAGCGGCTTTCCAAAGAGTCCTTCTCCTCCCCAATGTGCCCCTGCTTTCCTGGAGCAGATGCCGTCAGTGCTGGTGATCCCAGGCTCGTGGGAATGTTCTGTGTTCCGCCTGCAGGAACCAGCCCCTGAACACCTTCCTTCCCTGTTTCACCCCACAGGTGCTTGGCTTACTGGTGTGGTCTCTCATCGCTGCCACAACGTACCACCTCCACGCGGCGTACGGCTGGGTGATGTTTGTGTCCCTCTTCTTCTGGATACTCACACTCCTTTTCTTCGTGACTTACCTCCTGCAGCTTCAGCTGAAGTTTTATGTGATCCCCTGGCCCCTCGTGGTGTGTAGCCAAGAGGGAATGAGGGAGGGTCCTAAATGGGAAACAGCCTGGGGAGATAGTCTCAGAGGAGCAAAGCTTCTAGCTCGTCTGGGCTGATGGAACAAAATCGCCTGCACTTTGCACAATGATATTGTTTCATTTTGCCCCTCCATTTCTTAGAAAATGTTCAGAACAAAAAGTCCTGTCTCAATCCAGAAAGTTAAAAGCCACCACATCTGCAGTCGTGGTGTCAACCCAAAACCTGAGCACAACCTGGGGATGTGATGTGACCCTTAGGTTTGTTCTCAGTGCGATAAGATAGCCCCTTTTCCTCTGGTTTTCCTGGGGAATAGGGAGGAATGGGAAACTGAGCCTTTTGCTAATCCCTCATCCTAGCAGAGGGAGGCATGAGCCTGAGCCCAGACCTCACAACCTTCTTTGCCTTCCCCAGCTGATGATCTACAACGCTGTGGCCACCGTCCTGTACATCACTGCCTTTGTCACATGCGCGGCCGCCGTGCACCCGACGTCCTGGCGGCAGTGGGATTACAACCGGAGAGCCGCGGCGTCTGTAAGTATTGGTGGGCTGGTGAGGGCCAGGGGGCTGGGGCAGCCACTGTGGTCACACAGGGGGTGTGCTCCTCTTCCCAGTTCTTTGCCTGTGTCACCATGATCACCTACGGGGTGAGCACCTTCTTCAGCTTCCGCGCCTGGAAAGGGCTCGGCAGCAATGCGGCCACCAGCCAAGTGACTGACCACGCGTAAGGAGTGGACAGCAAAGCCACCCACGGGCCGCCCTGTGTCAGCTCACGCCAGGCGGGGTGGCTTGGAACCTCATGTGCCACCAAGGGCTCGTTTTGGGAGCAGCCTGTGCTGGCAGCGGTGGTCAGTACGGGGTCACATGGGTGCTGCTCTGGGGTTTCTGATGATGCTTCCAGCTGACGTGCCCACAGCACAATCTGGCATCACCACCGACAGCCTCGCCAGAGACACGGACTCGCTGGAGGCTGCAGCTCCTGCTCACCCTTGGGGATCATCCGGATCCTCGCTGGAGGAGCTCCACTGCGGGGGCTCAGCCAATTTGGCACACTCCAATACTAAAATTCACTAAACCAAGCCCAGGCTCCCCTCTCTGCTCATTCACAGCTACAGTGTAATTGCAATTAACATGATGCAGAAATGGTGGCAGAGCAGGAAGATGGAGGCAAAGCAAAGGAAGGAGTCCTAACTGCTCCTTTTGATTTCTAACAATTTGAATACAGATTTTATGCTTTAAATAAAAACATTCCCAAATGGAGCACTGGAGTCTGTCATGAGAAAGCCTGTCTTGAGAGATGGTAGCATGCAGAGCATGGCAGGGACAACAGAGATGTCACTGCAGAGATGACTGTCCCTTCCCACTCCACGTGGGTTTTATGCCCAGCAAAGGAAGGAACAAGCCCACAGGGTTCACCTCGCTTTGCTTTAAGCACACACACACTCTGAGCGTGCATCCAAACCACAAGAACACAAAGGAGGTACCAAGGCTTTGATCACTCCCTGCTCCTGACTCAGCACCACCCCCACTCAGAGTTCACCTAATTAACCAGAAGTCAGTTTTGCCCGTTAGCTGCAGGTGGTTTTCAAAAATTAAAACCAAGTCTGCAGAAGCTCTGTGAACACAGGCAGGATCAGTGCCTCAGGAGAGCACAGAGCCAGCTGCTTCCCTGTGCTGCAGACCACAAATTCACCTTTTGGGTGTTTGTCAGAACTAGAAGAAATGCCCAACCAGGCAAAGCAGCTTTTCCTTTCACACCCTCCTTGTACAAGCCAGTAAAAATAGATTAAATTAGTTCAAAAGCTGTTGCATGGTGAGCTACACTGCAAAACTTACTGCATGCTCTGCATGGGAGAAGTTTCACCAGGTTGTCTGCAGAGGCAGGCCCAGGAAATGGAACTGCACTGATGGAAGGTGAGCACTGAAAAGGAACCAGACACGTGGCATTAGCCCCTGACACATCTGCCTTTATTTGGTTGTCAGTGAGTAAATCAAGGGTCAAGTTTTCACAACTATGAATATATATATATCTAAAAATCATAAACAGTAGGAAAATTAATAAAAAAATAAAATTAATAAAAATTAACATGGTAGATCACTACCAAATTCAACAGAAGAGGTCTATATAGAAGGTTTACTTATACAGTGTTAAAAGACACCAGTCTCAGCTTTCCAAATCCTAACACATTCCAAGATTAAATAGCATTTCTCCAGATTCAGCTACATCACCAGGCAACTGAGGCTGCAGAATCTACATCTCTCTGGGAAGGATGTGACCAAAAAGATTATGTGCCATTCTCAAAAAGCACCCAATGGCTGGTCAGCAGAAATTCTGTCTTGGCATCTTAGAAACTACTTCCCTGCACACACTGACTTCTCAGTTAAAGCCATGGGCCTGAGAATTTAACATCTCTTATTGCCTAAGGCCAGGCTGGACGGGGCTCTGAGCAACCTAGTCTAGTGGAAGGTGTCCCTGCCTATGGCAGGGGGTTGGAACAGGATGATCCCCAGCTAAGCAATGCTGCCACAGAAACAGAGGGAATAAACCGTTCTCTGTGTTCAGCTGAGACAGGACAAAGAACAACGAGTTCAAACTGCAGCTCAGGCACTTTATATCAGACTGCAAAAGGCTGCCAGCAGCAGCAACAGCTGGGCACTGCCCCAAACTGCCTGGACAAACCATAGCGGCTTCTAAGAAAATCCTGGCAGATACATTATGAGAAGTTTGGACAGAGCTGGGGAAGGGACAGCTACCTCTCACAGTCTCTTCCATCCACCTTGTAAAAGGGTATAAAACTCCCAGAAAGCTCTGATTTCATCTCCCTCCCAGAGGAGCCCACAGTCCCACCCCTGCCCCAGTGCACACCCATCACCCTCACAGCAGAAGTGAGCCCCTTTCCCTCTGGCCCGGCCGCCTCTTGGGGATTGCTGCCTTCCACCTCTGGAATTAGATCTTGCTTAAAACACAACAGAACTCCCTTCAGAATTACTTGTTTAATGGTTTAATGAAGTCACCACTAATGCACTGCTTAAATCCAGACTTCGTCCTTCTTTTTCCTAGAAAGAAAGAAAAATAAATCCGTGACTCCAGCCTGTTCTGGAATAAGCAGTCAAAAAAATTAAACAGGCAATACATAGTTTGTTCCATCAATATAAAATTACAGGTTATTTGAGCATCTGTGATTGTATGTGAACCCAAAGAGACTATGAAGGAATCCCTGGGGAAAGGGGGCTGTCACCCTGCTGGCATCTGTCCATGTCAGAGCGGAGTCTTACTCACATCTGGTCAGGAATGCTGAGCCAGGGGCTCACCTGTGCTCAAGGGTCCAGTGGTTTGCCTTTCAGGAGACCCCACAGCTGCAAACCCCAACTCAAACTCCTCCTGGTGTTGAGACAGGGACTGACTCTTTCTCCTCAGCCTGACCCCATTTCCACAAAACTCAGAGGCGGGGAAAGGGCAGAGGCGTAATCACAACAACTGTGACTCCTTTGCTCCTTGTCAAATAGGACTGGACAGACACTGGGGAGCACTGACATGTATTTCATTTCCCTAGGAAAAACGTCATCCAAAAACCTTAAGACTATTTTTTGTTTCTCCAGCCTGCATAGAGAGGAGGAGAAAACAAATGAAATAGGCTTAAAAAGCTAATTGTGGATATATTGGGGATAAAAAGAAAAATAAAACATCTTGTAGAATCAGAATGGTCAGGGTGGGAAGGGATATCTGGAGTTCATCTGGTCCAAACCCTGTGCTCAAGCAGGGCCACTTGGGACCATGTCCAGAGAGCAGTGGAACATCTCTAAGGATGGAGACTCCACAACCTCCCTAGGCAAACTGTGCCAGTGCTCAGAGACCTTCACAGTGAAAAGGTGTTCCCTTCTCTTCAGTTGGAAATGAATGTTCAAAGACGCAGAAGGCGTGTGTTTCTGAAGAGCTGCTCTGCGTGCCAGCTTCATGCGTGTTTTCTAAAAATTCTTAAATGTGCAGTTTGAGTTTAAAATACACTCAGTGAAGTCATTTTCCTTTTGACCCTGGTGCAGCCTTCAATTAAATGCTGCAAACTACTGTAGCAACTTTACCTTTGGTACTCCCAGGTGGAGCTACACAGAACCAACAGCCAATGAAAATAAACAGTGTGACATACTCACAGCTCTGTATTCCAAGAACATTTCTTTGAAAGCCAGAAAGTCTGTAAATGTGAGCAGCAGATCAAATATATCACCTGGCATTTCATCTTTGTGTTGTCTATAGAGAGAAGAAGTTGGGAAATGAGAAAATTGTGTGAGAAAAATTTGTTATTTTAAAATGGCACGAGGCCAAAAAGGACAAGGAGAACAGTATCACTATTTAAACAAGAGTGTTATTACAGGTGTATCATAAAGCAAAACTGTAGCCAATTATTACTGTGCAGTATTTCCAATCCAAGTACATTATTATATTTAGCTAAATCCAAGACCTAAGAGTATCACATAAGTCCTTGAAAACCAGACCAGTAAGTCAACAGAACCAACATAGCATTTCTCTATTTATTTATTTTGAGCACTGAAACTGCCAGACAGTCCCTTGGAAGATGAGAAAGTTTGGGGAAAGGCACAGATGCTCACCCACAGCCCTTGAGAACAATTACTGACAATCCTTGGTAGAGGATTTATTATGAAACATTTTGAAAGAAAGGCTCTGTTCTCCTCTGTCAACAAATTTCAACAAGACTCTCCTAGCAGTCAACAGTTGGGTTTTAGTTTCCAGTTTGTTTTGGGGTCTTTTTGTTTGTTTGGTTGGTTTTAATTGTGCTGTTGTTGGGGGGTTTCATTTATTTAGTTTTCTGTTTTGGTTGTGATTTGGATTTTTTTAAAATGAATTCCTTAAAACAAACTCCTAAAGGAACTTTACCTTAAAGAGCCTGTTCTCTATGTGTACTATGTACAG
This sequence comes from Sclerurus mexicanus, assembly GCA_013396755.1. Lineage (NCBI taxonomy): Eukaryota > Metazoa > Chordata > Aves > Passeriformes > Furnariidae > Sclerurus > Sclerurus mexicanus. The sequence continues at coordinate 208,299 of VWZF01006212.1, read as the reverse complement.
CCACAGTTAACTTCCCAATGTCTTATTAAGAAATAAAAATTAAACTGATTCAAGTGTTTTAAGATACTCAGTTCCCAATTACACTTGATTTTCTCATTCAAGGGGGAAACCAGTGATCTTTCAAAAGCCTTCTCTTCATTAAGCTGGTTAAACTGAAGTGAACCAAAGCAGAACACAAACCAAAGTCTTCTCTGAACGCTCTGTACAAGAATTGCAATAAAGGAATTTCATCACATGACTCTCAAACACCACCAGGCTATTGAAGTGCCTGGCAGAGATAAACAAGAACCAACCTTTTAAGGGTCTGGCTTTAAAGTGACAAGACATATGAAAGCTTTCCATTGTTCTCATTCTGATTTCTCTTCCTATCCCTTAGAACCCAATATATTTCAGCATGACAATTCTGAAAGAGTAGCAGAACATGCTGAAGGCAAAAAAAGTGGTCGGTCATTGCCTGCACAAATACTTCTTTTTTTAAATTAAAGAGTAACTGCTCTCTAAAGGGAGAACTGTCAAAACTAAGCTTTAATCTAGACAAAAAATAATTAACTAAGGGGAACATAAGCCATCCCCCCATCCCAAAGCAAAGCAAAGACTTACTGCAATGACACTGTGAAAGCAACCATATCAAATCCACGAATCCGATCAAGCAACTTCTCTTCAATGTATTTCTCTACTAAAGAGATCTGAAAAAACCCAAACAAACCTTCCCTATAACATCATAACAGATTTCATAAGTAGATTTCAAAGCAGCATCCTTACACTGACACCTTATTGACACTCTGCATGATCCTCACTGGGCACAACTGCAGACCCCTCAGTGGGGCATTGCTGGTTCTGTTCTCACACAACCTGAGGCACAGAGCTGAACATTTTTTGCTGACTATATCTACTAAAAAGCTATTTTTAACTCATTTAATGGTATTGACTAGTAGACTGCTCTAGTTTCTTAATTATGCTTTGCATGAAGAATGTGATTGAAGTGTCCAGTACAGGAAATAATACAAGCGGAAAAGAAACTTCATTTGCACACATGCTTAATACATTACCTACTACAGCAATAGGAGAAACTTCAATTCAAGAGTTATACAACTCCCAAAGCATCTCTAGAAAATTTTTGGTGAAACAATGAGAAAGGAGCCTAAAGCTCCAGAAAACACCTTTCTTGTTCACAGACTATGGCTGTGTTTCTGAAGGAGACAGCAGGCAGCATAGCAGGCGCGATGTTGGATCTGCTCTAAGGAAGCCCACTATTTTATATAGGGGGGGACTAAATAAGAATTAAAAGGCAATACATATGAAAAATAGGAAAAGGTATCTTACATATTCATTAAAAATGTCAGTATAGATGAGCTTATTTTCTTCTGAGTCATCAAACTCCTGGTAGTGCTTCTCCAGAAAAGACCTCTGTATTATCTGGAAATCATCATCTGCGCCACAACAAAAATGCATCACGCAATTACGAGTTTAGTCATTCTTTCTGAAACACAAACCCCACATTCACTGTTCCTGTGCTTCCCTGCTGTAGCCACAGAGCCCCACACACATCACACCAGCGCCGCAGCTGCTGCTGGGCCACCACTTCTGGCCCATCTGTGAGGGGACAGAGGCAGCTGGTGGAGTATTAGCAAAACAGCCCTCCTGCTCTATGTCTATTAATAAGTTATTTATTCTGAATCCCTTTTTGTTCTGGCTCTCAAGTGAGCAAAACATCTGGATTTTTTTAAGTGAATACCTCTTCCCTACCAGAATTCAAAGTAAGGGTTTTTTCCCCTTGAATTTAAAAATATTAGTGAAATTCACAGATTAATTTTCAATTGATGAAGATTTTTTTCCAGTTGTGGATGGAAACAACAATAAAAATGAACATGGTCGGTCACTACCAGGACATGTCTAAATAGAAAGTTTACTTATACAGTCTTAAAAGATACCAGTCTCAGCTCTCCAAACCCTGACACATTCCAAATTAGTTTAGTTAGCATTTTTCCAGACTCAACTACATCACCAGGCAACTGAGGCTGCAGAATCTACATCTCTCTGGGAAGGATGTGACCAAAAAGATTATGTGCCTTTCTCGTAAAGCAGCCGATGGCTCACCAGCAGGAATTCTGTCTTGGCACCCGTGTTGTTGACTGTAACTACTTCCAGCCCTTACCCATTATGATATCCTCCAGGTAGCCAACAACTATATCAAACTCATCAGAAGTGGTGGAGCTGAGAGCAAAGAAAGACAGGATATGTAAATATACATTACAACCACAGCAGAAATTAAACATAAAATTAAAAAGTGTTAATAAAAGCCTAAGCACAAATAAACCCAGTAACTGCAAGATGACTGAATAACTTTCTCGTTTCAACCTACAAAATAATCCATGACACTGATGAGAAGACTGCTTCATGGAGATTCTCATCAGGCCGCTACTATAGTTCCTCCCAGTAAGGTGCCTAATTGAAAAAAAGAATAAATGTTGTTTTACTGGCATTACTGTCAAGGTAATTCTAGTTCTGGTGGAGAAGGATGTAAAGAGTGTAATTAGAACAGCAAATTAAGCCTTTTCCAATCCACAAATCCAGCTGCAACCACAGTTTTCCTGCTGTTTTCTTTCCTGCATTAACTGTACATGGTGATCACAGAACTTTAGACACTCTAGAGAATACTTTGAAATACTTAGTCTTGTGGAACCACTTAAACCGAATGTATACACAAGTATTACATAACTGAAGAAAATTAAGTATTTTTCTTATGCAAGAAACTTCTTTATGCATTCCAAATAAATGGGATAATCTTCTAAGGTTATTCTACCATGAGCAAGTATTTAACACTGTTATGGATCTGAAGTCATCCAGGAAAGAAACCTCTGGTACGAGCATCAGGACTCTGGATCCCTCTGCTAAATCTATTACTGTGCAGCTTGTTCAGACACAGTAAATAATCCACCAGATCTCTTTGGCATTCACAGTTCATCTTTAGTGGGAGATGAACTCTTCCTATATTCTCCAGAAGACGAAGGATGAGCTTTTCTCACACATGAAGAAAAAAAGTTTCAAGGAAAAAAATAGCCTCGATCAGCAAAAGCATAATTTAAATTCAATTAAATGTCTCCTTTTCTTTCAAATTTCTTTTTAGTAAACAGAGCAGAACATCCCTTCAGACTAAGTTTTAAAAAGCTCATTATTTTGCTAATAGATAACACTCCAGTGACATTAATCCAACAGTAGTTTAACCAACAGCCATTGGACTCACTCTGACCAGGAAAAATTAAAGAGATATTTAATTTACAGAGGTATCTGACCACTAAGGCAGGTCCCTGGCAACATTCCTGATCAGTGAAGCCTTGGGAGACGAGGGAAGCCAAGGCAAGGCCTGGAACAGCCCGCGAGAGGGCGGCACAGGGCCGGGAGAAGGGCTGGCACAGCTCGGGCAGAGGGGACACACCTGGGCTGCTCACCTGCCCTGCAGGTCACGGGGCTGGCACGGCCCGGGCCAAGGGGACACACCGGGGCTGCAGGTCATGAGCTCAGCGCTTCCCCTGGCATGCAAGGGCAGGAGACTTTGCTATGGATAATTTCCATTATGTTTTTCCCCTCCAAATAAATGCTGCTACTACTACTACTTTTATAGCTTATCCTAACAGCAACAGAACAAGTATTAATTTAAACCCTGGTTTAAGTCTGTAAGGCAAGTAACAGAATTTTAACTGCTCCAAAAGACAGCAATTCCATCTCTCTGCACAATGCATGTGCACCCACACACCTGCAGAGACATGTGCTCACCAATGCTGTGGTTTAAGCCCCTGTCACCTCATAATGCCAAGCACACTGTCTAGACCAGCACACCCTGTGCTGCTGAGGCAGCCCAGGCACAGGGCCATTTGTGAGAGTCTGAAAGAATTAAATCCATGAATGACAGAAGCACAGGCACACATCTTGCCACAAGCCTTGGGAGAAGAGTTTGTCAGACAATTGCTGGGTGAAGCAGCATCTTTGCATTTCCCAGTGTGAAATCTGGTTGAGGACACCCGTAAAAGGTCTCAGGTTTCGAAGGAGCACACTCTAACATAGAAGAATAGTCTCTCCTCAGAACATGTGACACAAGATAACAAATATTCTTGAAAAGGAGAAATTTTGAATTTAAAATCAACACACAAAAAATAATGTCCAGCCTTACAGTGCTTGTTTTGATCCCTTAGCCAGGGCTACCTGGTGCTATGTAACAGCAGTGATATTTAGTTTGACTTCACCTAAACTCTGCACTGATGTTATTCCCTTCTGGAGCTTTGCAATCTGCACCTTTGTTCTCCTAAGAGGCCCAATCTGCTAATCAGTGTGGTGTAAATTCATTCGTGTAATTATATTCCTATTAAGATATTTTAATTAGCAATTAGCTTACTGAAAATCTGACACAGAATGTAGCATACTCACGTGGCTACACCCAAGTTTTCTCCATCAGCAGTCTCCATTGTTCCTGCCTAACCAGACTGGAAGAGACAAATCTGTATATTGCTGCTTTTAGTGGTTATTTCTTCTCTGTGGACAAGGTGCTAAGGAATAACATGTGATTTTGCATTAATACAAATTCAATTGTTAAACGAACATACATACAGTAAATCAGGAGAGAACCTTTAAATCTTAAACACAGGAATTCCAACATCATGTTCTTCCAAAGTCAAGGCTACTTGTTTTCTATAATAATGCAAATTCTCTAGAAACTTTCCTTGCCTCCCCAGAGAACAGGCTCAAACCTGCACACACCTGCAGTCAGCCCCTGTGAAGGGGTTCTGGGTCACCCCTACATCCCTTCTCCTGAAACATCTATGACTGGTTATCATAGAAACGAAGCCGGGTAAGGTGACGGTGCCACCCTGACCCAGAGTGTCCCAGATCAGGCTTTGGACAGCGATCCCAGGGGCTCTGTCCAGCGCCGGGCTGTGTCCCCCGGAGGCAGGTGGCGACCCCCGCCCGGGGCAGGGCACGGAGCGCCCCGGGGGGACCCACCGGGGGCAGCCCCGGGCACGGCGGGGCAGCAGCGCGGCCCTCGCCCCCCTGGCCTCAGTCCCAGCCCTGTCACCACCTCACAACAGGGACCCAGGCGAGCGGGCCGAGCCCC
>VWZF01006212.1:188662-203170 GCA_013396755.1 Sclerurus mexicanus | reverse complement strand
AGCGCACAGCGGGTCTCCCCTCACAGCCCCCCCAACACGAGTGCCCACCCGAGCCGTGCCCTTCTGCCCACTCAGGGACGGGCTTCCAGCGGGTGCCGCCGCTCCCCCCGGCTCGCGGCAGAAGAAAAGGAACTGCAGAACAACCGACAGCCTTCAAGATGTTTTTATTGTTGAATGGACAAGGTTGCTACAATTCATTTCCCCTCCTGAGGGCCTGTGGAGCCGCCGGCCCCGCAGGACTCCGAGCCTGCAGCCTTTTGCCCTTTGTGAAATGAACAGGACAGGTCTCTGCACCACAGCTCCCTCCTCTGCCACCGCCGGCTCCCCCGGCCCAGCACCAGCTGCATGGAAGACGGCCTGGGGCAAAATTTTCAAAGCATGAACATCTTTTCGATAAACACAGGCACTTAGTCCCGTGTCCGCAAAGGCTGCGAGGCTCCAGGGCCACCTCCCTTTCAGGGGACAGCAGATGCCTCAACCCTTGTGGACCTGGGCCTTAAGAGCTTAATCTCACACAGCAGTTGATACGAATTAGGAGTCCTAGGCACTTCTGAAAATTTTACCTCAGTTAATCCTGGCCAGGGAAAACAAAGCCCTGAAGTTTCTAGAATCTATTAAGGCAGAGTTCAAAAATGGTTCTGTCCCACCTCTCTCCCCTATAGTACAGTTTGTATCTTTGTACCCTAGGGATAAAACCCCATAATGGCATTTGGAAGCACTCAGAAGTGATTCTGAAATCCTGTCACGCCTGTGGCAGTGGAGGTGGTCACGGCTGCTCATTGAGCACCGAGCAGGAAGGGACTCAGCTCTGACTGGACACACGGATTTCAGCAAAACACTGTGAAGTGCAGTCAGTGAGGAAATGAGGTCCCCGTGGCAGACTTGCCAGTCTGACTTTAATCAAAGCAGGCATCCAAGGTGGAAGAGAATTCACATTTCAGCAAAAACACTAACCAGCACTCCACTTCTGGATTCAGTCTATATTTGGACAAAAAGTCAACAGGAAAACAATGTACAGAACTTTGCTAATTCACACATCTCTGGATGAAGTTCAGCACCCTTGAGTTAGCAAAGGCAGAAGGTGAAGGAAATTACTGGAGAGCTGGATCCTGTGACCTGTGTGCAGAGCTCTCAGCTCCTACTGAGGTCAGTAGGAAGCCCGAGTGCTCAGCAGGAAGAGGCAGCCTCAGCTCTGCTTTGTTAGTATTTGATAGTACAATAAAGATAATAAACTATTTTAAAAATAAGCTACATCGCAGCATGAGAAGTCACTACAACAGCCTCTGCTGTTGAATCACTGCCAAGAAGTGGGATGGTTTTGGTGTGAGCTATGTGTGAATTAGTAAAGTTCCACTATACAGACAAACAATTTAAAAAAAAAAATAAAAAAATCAACCTGTGCAAGTCTTGGAAGAGACCAAGTCATATCCTCAGTTGGTGCAAAATAAGTGGAACTCCACCAATTTTTGTGCTACTTCACTGACCCCAGCTGTGAACCCTGATTCCTTGTAGAAATCTAGTAAACCAGTCGAGAGCTGCCTGCTGAAGTGCATCCTTAACATACAAACATCACAAATGTGTCATTAAAGTGGAGCAGAGTTTCCCACTATATGATCCCTACCAAAAATAAGAAGCGTGGCCCCAAACCTGCTCAGAGCAGGACTGACATGTGGCAAGCAAGGTGCATTTTTAAGGAGTTACAGAATAAGACGGAAATTGCTATCCAAATAACATTTTTTAAATAAACTGGCCCAAAATTATCCTCTAACATTAAGATAGCTCAATTTTTCCAAAGTGAATATAACTTTCAAAACCAACACTGATTAAAAAAGATGATCAATGATACCTTAAAAAATACCCAGAATATCAAATTAATTCCAGTCCAGCATTATAATTAGTTAAGAATACCTCCTGAAAATTATAACCTCACAAAAAAAGTGGGTACTGAAGTTAAAAGCATCAGAAATATTATGTACTTGAAAATACCACCGATCTCTTAACGTTTAAAAACAAATCAGAACATTCTTTGGAATCACCAAGTTATTAAAACCTGTGAGTTTCTCTACAGTCTCCACACTGTCTTCAAATCAGTCTGTGTACAGATTCAGTCTTTGAGCAGTTTAATATCCACTGTCGGAATATACAGAGTCTCTGACCAGCAGGAGGCTACATTAAACAGGAAAACATTGGCATTCTCTTTTTAGTACTGACTTCTGCCAAAAATAAGAGACTTCCGAGCACAAGATGGCACGGCCCTGTTTTAGGAGATACTTATTTTCTCTTCTTTTCTAAAATGCATTGTACTTGTACTTCCAGTGCAAATTTTTTCAGCACTTGCGACAGGCAAGAAGGAAAGGGGGAAGAAGAGACACTTCCCTCTGCTCTTCAGAGGAACCAATAGCCATAGCACGCTGACCTAGCAGCTCTTACTGCTGAAACCAGCTCCCATTGTTGGCAACTGGAAATAGCTTATTAAAGATTTCATTTTAAGATAAACAGATTAACAGGTTAGCATGAAATCTGGCCGTGGCTATGGTTTTATGTGCATAAAGATTGGTTAGAGATGCTTTCCCCTTTCAGTATTGGTTGGTGTTCATTAAAAACAAGTCTGTGGTATTTCTCCACGTGTGTCATGAAATGTGAGAGATCTGTCTGACTCGGGTTTGTATTTCCTGTCGACACAAAGGGCAGGTCTCCAGTTGCAAGGCACACTCCATGCACAGGTCACTGGAGAGAAAAAAAAAATCAGTTAAAATTTGTATTTACATCATGAAGAACTAAATAACAAAATAATACAGGCACTAAGCACTTTAGTCAGCCTGCCAGAGACACAGCCAAGTCAAGTGTTTCAGTGTGGAGACTGGATATTGCAAGTCAGGTGTCGTGGATCTCTGTGCAGGCTTTGAGAGGAGCTCCTGCTGTTCAGCATCTCCCAGACCTACAGCTGCTTCTGCAGCTGGTCAGGATCATACTTGCCCATGTTCATTAATCTCAGCACTCCCTCTGGTCTGGAGAGAGCAGCCCCAGTGCCCTGCAGGAAGCTTCTCAATTTCTTATTGACAGGCACATCTCTTTTTAACTTTTCAGCATCTAGACCCCTGGCAAGATTCCTTCCACAAGTGCTCTAAAAACCCTAAGGAACTGGATGAATTTCCTGCTTAAAAGCAGGAAAGTGCTGTTACGGTAGAATTTGTACTGCTGTCCCATTTTTAGCTTTTAGAGGACCTTGTGACTTGAAACAATCCATTCGTTGAACATTCAATACATATTTGAATATATCATGAATTTTCTGCTCTCCTCATGTGATCTGGATCTCACAGCACCTATACCAAGCCTTTGACAACAGAGCCCAAGGCTAGCACTCATCCACGGTAGCCACAGTACTTCCCCAAACACAATTAGGGATTAAATCTGCCCAGGTCTAGAGTGAGAGAAATTATGAGAATACTATGCTTAACCTCTACTTGTCACATCCTTAAAGAAGAGTAGGTTATTTCCTTTATGCTGGGGAGTCAACCAAGATGAGCAGGGACTGCATGTGGCCTCATCTCAGCTGAATGTCACACATACATTTTCCCATTTCTTTGGCTTTGGGTTGTTTTTAAGGTTTTACCTGTGTCCACACGGCCTGAGTTCTGTGTCTGCTACCTCATCACAGCAAAGTGTGCAGCAGTTCTCTCGGATACTCACTTGCTTCAACAAAGCCAGGCGCCTGTGTCTGAGGAGAGAGAGAGAGACCCCCACACACATTAGTTTGACTCAAAGCAATAGATTCCAAACCAGTCCGAGTACTGCATCAAGGCCAACGCAGCACTTGCCTGTGCTACACCACACTGCTGATAAACATCGATCACCACTTCCCACTAAAAAAGGCTGAACACACCCAGAGGTGTGCAAAACACCCTTTGATTCCCTATTCTGGTCTGTCAGAAAGGGACACAGATAAATAACAATTCTTCTAGTTACTAGAGCTGAACACTTCAAAAAAGTTGTTCTTTAGTACCTGGGTACTTTTAGGAGTTAAGGAAAAAAAAAACAACCCAAACAAATAAACCTCACAAACCCACGTATTAAAAAAAAACAAACCCAAAACAAAAAACCCAACAGAAACTCTGTAATGCTCTAACAATTTAAAAGAATAAAAACTGAAAATAAAATCAACAGCCCAACATGGCAACAACCACAAGGCAGAGTAAACAGATAAAAATCCCCCATTTGATGAAATAAGACATTTCACATTTGGCACAGACACACACAACACCCATCAAAGCTGTTCAATGGCAGCGTTATGTGCCTTGCCCCAACACCAGGTGCACTAAATTCAGCACAATTCTACAGGAGTTTGCCTTAAATCCTCTGATGAAAAATTAGGGTCAACTCATACAGGCCCTTGCCTCACTTCCTTTCACTTTTAGGATGATCAAAGCTACCTTTTTTAGGACTGGCTTATTTCCAGGCAGTTCAGGCTGCAGGGCAGGGGTGATCTTTGTTTACACAAAGAACAACAGTGTCCAGTCTTGAATGGAGCCTTTCAGTGCTATCACATATTAAATAGTGTCTAATACAGGAGGCCAAGTTTCACCAGTCAGGCACCAAAAGGAAACCAGTTTCACATCTTTTGGCACAAACATGCAACAGCTCTCACAGCTAATGCTTGAACACTGCAAGAGCAGTGCCAGAACAACATCAATAACAATCACATCTGATCATCAGCAAGAAACTGAAAACCCCTCATCTGGCATGGGACACTGCTAAGACAGAAGAAAAAAGGGGAACAGGGGAGTCAACAAAATTGTACCTAGTAGATCATATTAAGGATTAAATCAGACTCTCACTTAAAGCACCTGCAGTCACAAGAAGTAATTTACTCTGGCTACATGTAAGCACAAAATGGTCTTGCAAGTTGCATGTGATTTTCTTCGCATAAATATCCCAAGCCTCAAACTTTGCTAATGTGTGACTCCAAGAGTACTTTTTTCTTTTCTTTTTAAAGACTAAGATACTTAAGTAGGTCAAGCACACTTGATTGAAAAGCTACATAATTCAAATTCTATTGCAACCAGGGGTACCTCCTCCAACAACCTTTCTCCCACTTAATTAGTTGCAATCTAAGATTATTTCACCCACATACATCAGCACCAGTCCTGGGGCCACTTTCAGACAAAACTGGAAATCCAGGGTACACCACATCCCAGAATATACTGGATACTGCTACTGTTTGTGTTCCAGTAAGTTATTTTATTACTAATAACTTAAACCAGCCCAAAACCAGATGTGCTATTAGTTTTCATTCCTGCGAGAAATTTGTTAAGTTGAACACAAATGTACCCAAACCTGTTTCTATCTGGCTTGATTTATATTTAGGTGGGAAAACACTTCTAAACTTGAATAACTTTTGTCAGTACTAGCATTCACAAATGGGGAAATTTCCTTCTGGATCAGAAAAGAAGGACAAATTCAAGACTTATAATCATTCTGTACCTTCATGCTGCCAAATCACAAATTAGGTCAACTTTAAATATGAGGTTTTCTTAATTAAGACTATGCCACCTCAACCAACCTCATTATTCTTAGACAGAAAGAGGTACTTTTACTAAAAACAGTTTACTGCATGGTACTAGTTAATTTTAATTTAGCTTAACATTATAAAAAAGTATTTTAATTTAATGGACTTCAGTTGCGTATTTCCTGCCCTACTCATGAAATTGCACTGGAGCCTATTGTCTCATCCTTGTGAAAAAGGGACTTACGAAAGCATGACCCCATAAAAAAATTAACTTTGCTAAGTACAACACAGAACTTTGAAACTCATAAGTAAAGCATTTTATTTCTCTGCATGCAAACACACAAACTAGACAAGAGGATTACCTGGGCAAAATGATTTTTTCTTCTGCTGTCAGAAAGGCATAATCATTGAAGGTACTGAACTTCATCGATGGTGGATACTTGAAGGGTTTTGCCCCAAAATTGAACTCACATTGTTGATAGGACATGAAACTAGCTGCAGCAAAAAAGCCAGACCTGCAATATGATGAACAGGTATTTTAGAATGACTAAAGTAACAGTAGAGCTCTCTCAGCACAACACTCGTCTGTTCCTCCTTGCCTGTGCAGGATTAGCTCAGGACAGCTGCCTTTTCTTCACAGCCACACAGACACTTCGTGAAAGCACAACTATTGCCTTTCTCAAATTTATTTACTGGAAAGGCCCAAGTTTACTAATACCCTAAGTTCTAACAAGTACTCGAGTACATAAATTACATACTCGAAGAACAGAGCACTGTAAGCTGAACAGACAAGATATTCTGCAACTCTGTACACTGAACTATTCTTTGCATCTTGAACATGGTGGGATTAACTTACAAAATACTGTAATGTTTAATTAAGCTACATAAGAGGCTGCTTTATCAAGTGTTACACCAGCTTATGTTTTCAGAACTAAGAGGCTGAACTCCCCTATGAGAGTTGGAGGAGCCAGCCATGTGTTAATTTTTCCACAAGAGCCTGCAAAATAAACCTAACACCTTTCTGTGATGCTACCAAGAGGTGTGCTCCGATGAATATTCAGCGTGCTACTCCAGGAGCTGTCCCCAGGGAATGGCAGTCAATTAATATGGACTCTTCAGCATTTACAGGACTGAGGCTTTATTTTTTAAAAGATGAAAAATTCCTCGAGCACCAGAAAATTGCTCATCTTTGATACAGCCTTATTCTATTCTAATGCTGTGCTAATTTGACAGTAGAAAACATCTACCTACCTTTGGAAAGTCCAAAGTATTTATTTTGCACCCTGAAATCTACCTTTAAAATTATAATCTTCTTGCTTTCTAAGCAACTTTCAACTGGGAAACCTGCATAATGATGGCTTCAGGTAAGTAAATATGAATTTACATTTCAAATTGGAAACTCTTCATATAATTAAAGCAATTATCCACAGAGGTCATGTCCTTCCAAATGAGCATATACTTACACGGCAGATGAAAACACTTGCTTCTCAGCAGGAAGCTGGTTTCCATTTAAATAGAAGATCATTTGCTTTTCTTGCAAATCTAGTAGAAATCCTATTGTGTCTCCTTACATGCAAAACAAAGATAATTTGAAGATTTCACTTTTGTTAAATGCCAACAGCTGAAACAGTTACTGTTTCAAGTATCACATATGTCACTGAGTTGTCTTACTTAAAAGGAACTGTTTGCAAAAGCACAAAGGAAGAAACATTGATACAGACAGTAATTAAAAAAAAAACATCCAGAAGAAAATAGTAAAAAATTGAAGTATTTTAGTCTGCCAGAGCATTAATACTGCACAGTTATAGAAGTATTGCAGAGTATCTGCCAAAGCCAGAGGAAAGCTGCACTTTGTCATTCCTTGGCTATTCCACCCCTGTTGGAAAATAGACTTTAGCAAGTGTGTGTTCTGGGAATAAATCTCCAATATGCTTGTGCTATTACTTTTAAGAAGTGTTTTAATTTAGCCATCCTTGGGAGAAAATTTTAATAGAAGAGAAGGTGGCACAGTTCACACAAGCATGGCATGCATGGGCTCCTACCAAGATTTCAAAGCTGAGATCAAGAACAGAACTTTGCTGTCCAAGTAATTATCCAAGAATTTAAAGTAAGCAAGACAGTGCAACTCCTCCTTAAAAAAAAAAAAAGGTCTAATTCAGAGATCAAGGTTTTTTCCCTTATCTACAGTAACCCTGAACCCAGAAAGGAAGATTTCAGCCCTGTTTTGTAGGACTATAAATGTATGGAAAAATGTCCTATGATTAAATATCCAACATTAAATGGTGCTATGATTTGTACTCCCCCTTTGAAAAGAAAAAGCATTTAAGCAACAAGATTCTCTTGACACAAATTGGGGAGCAAGACTAGTGCCCACTTTGCCCATTCAAACCACTGTTAAAGACACAGTAATTATTAAACCTTCAGGATCCTTGGGATTAGGCAGTGAACAGCTCTGTCCACACCTACTAACAGACACCTGCAAGAGGAAAAAAACTCGTGTGCAGAAATGCAGTTAGGACAAACAGAAGATGGACTGAATACCTTCTTTCCAGCAGGGATGGGAATGTGGTTTACTTCTGGCATTATACCAGATCAGCTGCCGGCAGCCATCGTATGCACAGGAGTATTCATCGTCCCCGATGCCATAACCTTCCTTTAGGAAGAGTAGAACACTTCAGTCTGCAGCCATTCCTCACACAGAACGGCTAAAGGGTTGTTTTTTTTTCATCAAAGTCACTCATCTAAGAACAGGAGGGGTTTCTCCCACCTCCATCAGGGCAATGTTCTTTTCAAACTAGTTATTTTCACATCAAAAAGGAATTTGTTGGGGTGAGGAGGAAGGGAGAAGGGGATATTGTTTCCAAAGTGTGTTCCATTCTCTGTGATCTCAAACCACTCCTGTGTGTTAAGATATTTAATAATCAGAAGGCTAGTACCCAAATAGCCAGGCTAAGTTTTTGCATCTTAAAAGGTCACCATGGACTCATAACTACTCTTATCTTGAAGTCCCAGTACCAAACATGTAATACCTTCCCCCACAAGATATCCACATGCCACCAGAATCTACAGCACACAGAAAGAACAAACCCACAGCTCCTTCACCAAATTTGTTGCATTTTGTGTTCTTTTCAGTGCCAGCCTCCCTCAAATTGTGAAAACATTATCAAGTGATAGTCCTGAGGTCCAAGACAAACACAAAACTAAGAGTTTCAGAGTGGAAGAAAAATCCATCATGTAGCAGAGCCCAAACATGAAACCCAGAGGCACATTATGGGAGCTAAGTAACTCCCTTGGGCTCAGCATGATTTGTCTGGAGTGCAAATACCAGGCAGCATCTGATTACACAAGCCTGCCATGTCCCAAATTAAAGCTAAGCCCAGCTAATGGGTGTTTAATGTCATATTTAGGACTAGTCTTTTTGTTACACATGCTGTAAATAAAGAGCATATGGCTTCTGAGGCCGGTTGTTTGTGACATACCCAGACAATGATATCCTTGTATTTCAGGTGCATACACCTGATGAACTTAAATAACAGTAGCACTTCGCCATCAGCAAAACAGCTGCAGCAACAGAAATCCTCCTGCTCAGAGATGCAACATCTCCCATTTCCATACCTTGTACAGAAGCACTGACAGAAAAATGCACATACACCAAGCTCCTTAATGACAAGTGAGGAAAAAAAAATCTTTTAAGCCTCTTAGCAGTCGAAAGGCAGACACATGGCCTTTTATTTCAAACCGTTTCTGTTACACTCAATGTCTACTTTGTATTGTATTGTACTGTATTTTTGTTTTGTTTATTTCTTGTGTGCGGTTTATGTATTTTTTTAATTTAAGTTTAAATCAGATTTCAATACCATGCCAGAAATGTGGGACTGATCTTTGGATATGATGCAGAGATATACGCATGTTATACATCAGCAGAGGACAATGCTATTTACATGAATAATTAGGACAAATGGAGCAAGACCTCTGAACTCACAGGAATACTCTTCCATTCCTCTTGAGTTTCTCACCTTGTTCTGTACTATCACAATAAAGGCAAAGGGGTAGAGGGTTTAATCTTTTTGTAATCCTTCTTTTTAATCAAAGAAGCTTTCACATACCCAAACTGTACCATATTACTGCTACCAGCACATCCAGTGATACCATGCTATCCCAGAGTCAATTTAAATAAGTTATTTCCCTTGTGAAAGTTAGTTAGTTCAATAGGAAAGCATGTCACAGAGGGTAATCAAATGGCTGCTTGGTGACCTTTGCAGAGTGCACGAGGAGCTGCTGGTTCCTAGTGACTTAATGTTTACTTTCAAAAACAGACAGTAACCACTGTTATCTAAAGAATTTCCAAGAAAAAACTAAGCCACCAGTAGTAAGAGATAAGTTCCCTGTAGCTTCCAGACAACAGCAAGCAGATAAGCTGTCACTGTCAGTAGCTCTGCAGGACTTGTGTGAACAGTGTCAGTGTGCAGCAATGACAATATAGATTTCTCTTGTGACACCAAATTCAACAAAAACAGCTTCACTAAAGTACAGAAAAACTGAAGGAAACAGCCAAGTGCTCAATTACAGAATAACCAGAGCTATTTTCAAGGGTGTTGTAAGTAGAAAAATACTGATGTTGCATCATCAGCTCAGTGACATTACAGTACTCACATGGTTGAGAAATTTGCTGTCTTTAGTAGCCCATCCTATTTGCATCACTCCTGAAGTGATGACTGTGACTTCATAGTACCAGACTCCTGAATCGACACAGAACGTGCATCTAACGCTTTCAAAGGATGAGGCATCACATCGAGCCTAAAAAAAAACAAACTAAAAATTCAGTTTCTACAAAATTAGCATTCAAACAATCCTTGTTCTTCCCTGGATCAAGTTCCTTGCATATAAGAATACACCAACATAATTTTAGAGGCACAAAGTGACCTCTCTTTATAGCAGTAATTATCACAAAAACTAGTGAGTAGGCAAGACTGAAAATTGTTCAGTGGTTAAGCCACAGGAGAGAAAAAGTAAAAAGTTGACAAACAATTTAAAGATTTAAAGACTAAGACAACCAAGAGGAAGACCTAAATCATTGGTTATTAGCTGACTCCTGGTATGAAGGACAAGGAGCTATTCAATGTTAATGCATGAAAATTCATCTCTAAGTAGTTAAGTCTTAGCAGGAGTTACAGAGGAAGGAAACCCCCCCACATGGATAAGACAAAATTCAGACTGCTATGAGCTTTTCAACACTAAACAGGACAAACAACAGAATTATGCTTTGTGAGCAATTTTAGTCCAAATGAGTGAAAAGCCAGCTGACTCTTAAGCATCCTCCTCACTTCTCTGAGGTTTCGGGGCACAGATACAGACATTATTTTAGTGTGAATGTTTCCACAATTGAGATCAGTGTAGTGATTTACAACCCTGTGATGACAAAAATTTTTTGTATAAAGCTGGCAGAGAACTTTGATTGGTTCTAGAAAGAAAAAAAAAATCACTGGAGCAAATAGCAAACAAAAATAGTTAAAACCTGTCTTTTTCTTCAGGCTCTTTTTCCGGTTGAAAACATGAAACAAAATCCTACCTCTAATCCATGTGGTGAGATCTTCAGGTATTCGCTGACATCATTACTGTTCAGCATAGCCCTAATGTTGGTCAAGTCAACCTTCTCATATGTAAACTGCCTGCCTTCTTTTAGAACTGCAAAATAAAACCAGTTTTAATCATTGCTGTAGCAAAACTTGAAGCATTTCACAGTGACAATCTCTATGATCCAGATAATTTTTGGCATAACTGAATGAAGTATTAACATTTTGCCTGCATGAAAGCAGCTTCCAGTACACTGTGTTAAATATCCTCTAAACATGGAAGCATGACCTGTACCTCTGACTAGAGCTCCCACAATCTAATTACTACTTTCAGGAAACCCACAGGCAAAGGGAAGGCATCCAAGTTCACACCAAGAGGCCACTGTTTCAGGACTTGCCATTGTATTTGTATATTCAGCTGGGCAGAGTTTTTCCTGATTCATCACAGTGGAAAAGATTTGGGGATAGAAAGAAGGGGAAAACAATGATTTCAAGTTTTTTACCCTCTCATTTTCAGGTAGGGGATGAACTTCCACCGAGCCAAAGCAGCTCTTTCTCTCCCCCTTCTTTCCCTTTCCACATGGAAGGATCAGAAGAATTTATCCTGCCAGGTGTCAAATTGCTGGCACATACATGTTAATTTACAAATCAAAGATCTTATCTTCAGACCCTTCATACATCCCACACTTGCTACACTTCCACAGATGTTTACTAAACACAGCTGACACTGGCTTTCCATAAACTGGCAGGAGCCACATAAAGCCCAACAGACCTTTTACCCAAATTCATCTAAAAGGCGTTAGAAACTACAAGATCTGCTGCAACCTTGAAATCACAACTAAACAAGCAAATTTGATAATTGTTAGTCATCCAAAAGATAGACCTAGCTAAGTGCTTTGTCACTTTTCACTTTTGATCACAAGATCATATCTTTACTTTAGAAAGTCTTGAGGAATTCTTTAAGCCTGTGCTGGGGTACAACCACAGCAGTGACAGCCACCAGGACCTGTCAGCAATCCAGCTGTTCCACAGACAGAGCTGCTCTGCTGAGCCACTCAGCACATCTGCTGAAACATGGGTTACAGGAAATTGGTGCAAAGAAGAATTTTCATTGCAGCTCCAACTTGCAGAGTACAAACCACTTCCTTTAAAAAACATTTGCCTTGCCAGAATTTCCTTTCCATGCAATTACAGTGGATATATTTGTTGGGGGGTTTTGTTTTCTTTTTCAAGGAGATATTACAAATGCAGTCAGGTGTAGTAAGTGCTTATACAAAAAAAAACCCCACAAAGCAGTCCTCCATATCTTCAAAGTGCTTAATATTAAATGAATCCATCCCTTAGTTATACCTACACAGATTGTCTAAACTCCACTGGGCACAGAATCCAACCTGGCGTTTTAAGTAGTCAGGATTATCTGTCCATTTCTCTAGCAAGATCAGTTGGTCGCTAATGCACGATTCAGAAACTGTCATTTTATTTTCACCTGCAATTTAAGAGCAAAAAGAATAATTGCTATAAGCTAGGGATAAGTTTAGTTAAAATTAGTAACATACTATGAATGCAGTAGAACCTCACACACATTTCATGCTCAGTGTTACAAATAGCACAAAATTCTTTCCCCAAGTAGATGTGAAATTATCTTCACTCAGATTTACCACTTCTCAGCACAGAGCTGCATCATCAAGAGACAGATCACAGCTGCTTTCCATCTCTCCAATACAGATTTATTATTTTCAAGTAACAAAAGTCTCATGTTGTAAACCATTATATAGTAATTTCTAAACTGAGAACTGAGTTTCATCAAATCTCTTAAGGGTTTTGTGGGTGGGGGTGTAATTAAAACAATAAATATTTTTTCCTGCCTACAAACTCCCAGTCCCAACTGTTCGCCATCTCTAATACAGATTCGTTTCAGTGACAAAGGCCTCACATCACAGGGCCTTCTACAGCAATTTCTAACAGGGAAAATAAGTTCCAGCAAATATCTCAAGGGTTTTGAGGGGCAGAGGGACATCACTAAAGCAACAAATATTTCTTCTTGCCTGTTAGTGGACAAACACTTCTCTTAAATATTTGTGTTTCCACCAATCCAGTCTCTCACATTCACAACTGTGATCAGATAAAGCAAGTGACAATCATGCAGCAGGAGCCACAGGGTGACTGTTAAGAGCAGTATCAGGCAAATACTTACTTGTTTGTGCAAACTTCTCCAGTGCTATTAGTGCAAAAAGCATCACTGTTGGGTGGGACTGGAAGTTCTAAACATGGACAGTAAGAAAAGTTAATAAATACCCAGCACAGATGAACAGGAAGAGCTGTGAGTCTATCATAAAATGATTTAGGTTCAAAGGAATCTCCAAAGTTCGTGTATTCCACATTCCTGTGGAGAGCTGGTTTGAATAGATCAGGCTACCAGAGCCTTGTCCCACTGACTTGTTAACTACCTCCAAGGATGGGCATCCCACAGACTCTGGAATCTCAGCTTTCTATAACACACCCACAACTATTTACCAAACATGCCTCTAACTTTTCACAATAATTAATAAAAAGTTGCATTGTAATTGCTATGTATGGATACATACAAAAAGATCAAAGACTCTCACCAAGCTCTGAAGTAAATATTCCAATATTCCTGGGCTGAGTAAGCCTATGCTCGCAGGACCTGCAAGAACATTGGGAATGAAATCCATCCATGGGAACTACCATATACTCATCATCACAGATCTTTTAAACACAAAGTAACAAATTAAAGAGCATCTAAGAATCTCATAGCCAAGCAGAACTATAATGTAGAACAATTATTGTTCCCAGTCAAATACTTGCTGCACATTTAATAATTACACAGTTACTGGCACATTACAGTCCTTCTCAGTTTACCTGCTGTAAGTGGGTAGAGTTCTACCCATGCTTCTCAGAGTTTGAAGTAAGACTTCACCAGCCTCCACTATGCATTTTCATGCTTACTACTTTCAAAAAGAGACTGACACCCTTTTACTTCCAGAATCAACATGTAAAGACCAGCTCCATTTACAAGTAGCCCAAAATAATCAAAAGTGAGAATCTGATATAACCAATGGGTAATTATATAGTTTCCAGCAGCACCATAGCAAGCAGCCAATTTAAAATAGAAAAGCCCTGAAATACTGTCTGCTTAATCAAGAAGGATTCACATTCTGGCATCTGCAAACTAACAAATCGCAGAGGGCTCCAACACTGCATTAACAGATTTGTTGCCTGAGCTGATGCAATGAGATCTGTGTCCACTCAGATAAAAGTAGATTGTCATGGGCTTCTCACACAGGATCTCATTTTGATTTAGTATAATGGGGTAGAAATATTACAGTACAAAAATGCTTCCAGCCTTTGCTCTTTTACAGAAATACAGAAATTGTTTCTTAATAACCATTAAGTGATACCAGACAATCA
>VWZF01006212.1:166803-188629 GCA_013396755.1 Sclerurus mexicanus | reverse complement strand
CCCCCCCCCCCCCCCCATTTTCTGTCCACCTTCAGAAAAGGAGTAAAAAAACTAGATACAAAACAGTCTATCAGCAGGAAAGAAAACTTAATCATCAGTTTCTAACAGAGTACTAGAAATAACAGGGAATAAAAATGCTACATGAAAAGTCACTTCAAAATAGAATCTCAGTAATTTTCTTTTAAGCAACACAGAAGATAGAATCTTTTCAGCTAACTACAATAGAACAAGACATGTCTATTGGAAAAAACATCTTTCTTTTTTATTTCTACACAGCCTCCAAGACCACTAATTTGCTGCATCTGCCTGCTGGGTAAAGAATGTGCCCTCAGTAATTCACAGGCAGAGTAGGTCTACAGAAGAGACTGATTACCAATGCTAAGGCAATTATTGCAGAAACAGTGATCCCCAGTCACTAACCAGGCATCAGAAGGATTTGTGAATGGCTCATTCAGACCCAGGCTGGTGAGGGTTCAACATTTTAATCAAGCAGATTCTGTCACACAAGGTCTCCCCTCGATGCAGAACATCATTCAGCTCTAAGAAAACACTTCTGACCCCAGTCTGCACCGTGGCTGCTTAAAGCAGAAGGTGCTGCAACAAGCCAAATGCCAGCTGTCAGAAGAGCCCCATGGCTTTACCTGCCAACTTCTCTGCTAAGCAGCCGAGGACCGCAGTCGTGTTCCGGTGCTTGGCAGGGTGACAGGCGTCCTGGCAAGCAGCAGCTCCACTTAAGTTTAATATTTCTGTTAACTTTTGTAATGCGTCCTGTAAAAGAAAAAAAAAATTAAAAAAAATCAGAAATCTCTTCAGTATTACCGACAGATGCAGCTCCCCCCCAGCTCACTATATTACAACAAATTAGTTTTACACTACATTACTAAAATCAGCATCAAATTACAGAGATCATGGGGTGATTATCTTTTAAGATAAGCAGATAATAAAGAATAGATGGGAAGAAAAGTTCAAGAGACCAAGAGTTGTAACTTTAAAATTATCACCAGATTGTTGGTCATTGCTGTGATCAACAGCTCAGGACACGTCTGGATATACCTAAGTGAGCTCCTGACATCAACAGGAACTATTATAGTAGACAAAGGCAAATACCAATAAGCACATATGGCTCCACTGCCATCTAATCTGTTTCCAGGGTCCTAAAACTCACACCCTTTCCAAAAGAAAAGGACTGTTTCAGATTTTAGAATCCAGGACTAAAGAGACATGCCCCCACAAAAAAGACCACATTCCCAGAATAAATTTAGGATGCTGTCAGCTTTACAGGATGTCATAAATGGTATTCCTGAGAGCATAAGTGGCTTTATTGTAGTCACACAAATTTAGGAAGTAACCAATGAGGTTAATAAATCTAAAATGCCGTGCTTGGACTTGCGTCATTCAGGCAGCAAGGAATGGATAAAATTAAAATAGGTCTAGAGCATATCCTGCATTTTCAGGGTAGTTTGGGGTTAATCTAGAGCCAGAACAAGTCATCCCACAGGGAGAACCCCACCCTGCAAAGTTCCCAATCCTCCTCAGCTTTCCAGACTTCATGAAAGTTTCAGCTGATTCAGACTGAAAGTGCATAATCTCAGGCAAGGATCTAATTAAAATAGAAGAACTCCTCATATTGAAGTCATCAGCAGCCATTTGGAGGAAAAATGAGCACTGCTCAAGTTGAACAGGTATGTTTTTCTGAACTGTGTTTGAGCCCCACTCAAATCAGTTTACCATGCTCGAGTCTGAGATCTGTACAGAGATCACACTTAAAAGCAGCTATGTTCTTAGAAGGGAAGCCACAAAAACAGAACTGATGAACAGGGCTGAGCTAAGTGGAAAGAACAGAGAAAGAAGAAAATGACTAAGCCACAGACTTGGGATGAAAAAGCCTCACTAAAATTAGACTCTTGACATACTGATACTACTTTAAGCCATTATTAGAACTGTCACAGAGATCAACTATTTTGAGTTAAATAAAGACTTTATAGAATAAACAGTTTACTGCACTGCCACTTTAACTTTATAGACTTTATAGCCTGCCATAACAGAAAATTAAATACAGCCTGCTGCTGTTCTCCAGCTGTCATGGAAGTGGGGCACTGACATGAAATCGCTAAGAGCAAACCCTCAAAAAACTTATCCTGTATAGAAAGAAACTGAACAGCAGCACTCACTTTACTGGGCTGCATGTGACCAGTAGATCCCACAGCAGCAGCTCCTTGTGCTGTAAGAAACTGCACAGGAAAAACCTTAGTGCACCCCAGAAGAACAAGACCCTTAGTCCTCTTGTCCTGATAAGATCAACTATTTTAGAACAAGCTCCCTAAAGTATCTAAATAAAAGTCCTGTGGCTTTTGCAAAGAAATTATTTGGTTGAAAAGCACATTGCACAGCCAAACAAAAAATCCCAAATCACTCTTCATATGGTACATTTGCAGTGGTCTCCATCTCCCGATTTCTTTTTTGCAAGCAGGCAAAGTTTCTAGTCATAGTTTTGTTTTCAAAATAATTCTGCAGTCTATGTGACAATCAAAATACATTTCTCTTGTTCTAAAGTCTCAGGTGACTTTAGTCAATATCTAAGAGAAAACAAACCCATTTCAGGTATTTTGAGAGCTTGACTAGTTCTCCAGCCACTCATGCAACCAGATTTTTATATACCTAACAACACCAATGGAAAACTAAAACTAGCAGTATCAGCAGCTTGAGAAGGGAAAGCTGCAATGATGTGATCATCAGTTTCTGAAGAAATGAGATCCTAACAAGCATTTGGAGACAGACAAGTTCTCTGTACAATCATTATGTTTAGCATGTTGAATCACTTGAGGCTCTCACTAACACACCTGTACCAACACACTATGAACACCTCAGGTTATTTTTCCACCCAAAACTAGATCAGTGGTCAGTTAAAAATAAATATTCTAATTAGTCAAAACTACACATTTCATAGTTAAAAAATGTCATTTATTTAGCTTAACCCACTTGTGCTGCATTCCTTATTTGCAGGGCAGGAACAAATTCAATAGAGACTTGTATCTGTGCAGCTTTCTGAAGGTGAGAACAAAAGGGCAGAACTTGTTCAGCTCTTGCAGCACCTGCACACCCCTTTCTGCACAGCACCTTTCTACCACACGGCAGGGGAGGGCAGCAAGAAAAACAGCCAAGGGCCTGAGGACTCTTGTTCTTTCCTGTAGACCACTTCTCTTTTCTGGGTGGGAGGGGAATGCTTGTAGCATTAACTAGCATTTAGCTACTAACTCACCGCAAATTACTCAAAGTTGAACGTTACACCCATTTTCTGAACCATTAAGTCTTGCATCACTGGGGAAAACCCACCCAGAGGAGATCATGGGTGTGGCAACCACCAATAACTGACATTCAGCCACAGATAAGTAAATACACTTGGTTTTGACTCACTTTTGTTGGCAGTGGACATTCATCAAGTAGTAGCGTTATAACAGCTGGTCCCAGAGGGTCTTCTAATGGAATAACTCTAATTAAAGATTGGACAACTTCCAACCAGCCTTCATCTGTCAACCACAAAACAGAAGTGATGCTCAGAATTAACACTGCAATTCCTAACTGTTCAAAATACACCCCTAAACTGAAAAATCCTCAAAAACACACACAAAGGTAGTTTGCAGACACCAGGAAAAAATAGTTTACTTTTTATGTTGCTGTCTTAGTTTGTGCTAGTTTAGAAGTTTAAATTCAAAAAGAAGAAAAGCTTACAGCAGCTTGGGTAATAGTGAACACCTCTACTGCCTGGAGAGCAGTCTTGCCCAGGCAGAGCATCCTTTAGTTGCCACTGCTATTAGGAAGGGCCATGGTGCACTTTGTTCTCATGTGATACTCAAGAGTTCACATCCAATGTCAACTCTTAAGTGTCAAATGCTGCATCCACAGCGACACTGAGGAAATACTTCTTTCAACCACAATCACATCACTTCTCCTGAGTCCCCTCAAGTAACATGGTCTTCATAGAAATGCCATGAGTTTGTCCCATGTCTGCTGGTCTAAAGAAAATTTGTTTTTCTAAGGAGCAGCTCTCACTGTTGAATGAGCGGAAAAGGGCTTTCACTTGCAAGCAAATGACAATCCACAAAAGATGTTAAATTACTAATAAGGTAAACAGATTTTGATTTACAAGAAGTAATTCCCTTAGAAGTGAAAATAAAGACAGTCTGTATCTGTATACAGGCAGGTTTGGTTGAAGTGACACTGCTGTCTTCAACAAGTACACAGCAATAACACATTGGGGTTTCAGTTTTGTTACCACATTCCCCTGAAAAACAAACATTTTGTTGAACTGCTGTAATATGTCAGCAGGTTGATAAGTTTAATACAAAAATGTAATTCCTAAGACCAGTATCAACTCTACTAGAAGGGAGACAAAAATTCATCTAAACCAGAAGTTTGGTGGAACTCTGAGCCAGGAGAATTTCTTCTACTGTAACAACGATGAAAGAGCCCCTGCACAAATATGGCTCATCTTGCAGGAACACTTAGGGACAGGGTTAGACCAAATGCATCAATAAAGCAGAGGTCTAAGGTCAGCAAACCCCAAACCAAACCAAAGAGTACGTGCTATCTGCCAACACCAGAGCATGTGGGCTTAAACCATGTCAACATACACATATGGGCTGTTCCTGCCTTAACTGCAAACTGCCATTCTTTGTGGCTCATTGTTTAATGCCACTACGATGTGTTTGTGGCCATCCATTGGCTGCTTCTGGAGAGTTCACAGGGGAAATTTAATAGAGTCAAAAAAACCTCAGGCAAATGCAGTGAGTTCAGTGAAGGTTCTAAAGGGCAAAACCATGTTTTGTTTTGGATCCCACATCCCTAGAGCTATACCAAGTTGCACCACGTCCTGCTGGCATGTATTTTGCTTTGCAAAGAAAAGAGGGGTTTGGTTTTGGTTTTTTGTGCTTGGAAGTCACAATTGAAATGCCCAACACAATGCCTTGATACCTGTTTCTGCCATTTCATGCAAGGTGATCATTGAATAAGGAGGCTCCTGGTCACTGAAAAAGATATTACACAGGTCAAAATTTATGCACAGTCATCAACATAATACGCTGAATAAAATACAAAGACAGAAACCAAATGCAGTAACTGTTTAACAAGAGGATGTTACATAGGCTGCAGACTGTTAATGCCACTTTCAGATCTGAAACACAGATGGGATTTGAGCCTTTCTTTGGCTCAAAGTCAACATCTGCATATCTGCAACAGCTGCTAAGTGCAATTGTGATCCACACCTGCAAGACTAAACGCTGAATATAATGCTTAGGCTTAGTGCTGTTCATTAGCAGGGTTCCTCAGAGCACATAACAGACTGCATGTCAAGGGTTGTGAAGTGAACAAAGAATTGCACAAGGGACATCGCTTCTTCTCCGCTAAATATATAAATATTAAAAAGAAACCAACAAAATTGAAAGGCAAGCCACCTAACAGCATCGTAGCCTTCAAACAAGAGCTGTTAAAGAAAATGTTAAGGCAAGTTTAACAGAAGATATTTACCAGCCCCTTTTCCAACGTGAAAAAAACCAAAAGTTAACAGATCAGCTCCTCAGTCTGGTTTGCTGCAGCAAGGACATGAAGCTACAGCCAGGTCTGTGTACCTGAGCAGGCACTGCCCCTGAGAGTACCTAAAGCAAGATCCCCAAATCCTGTTCAGGAAGCACCTCTGGGTCCGGAAAAAGCTTCCACGGCAGCATGTCCAAGAATGCCTTATTCAGTGCTCCTGAGGCACTGGGAGCTAACCCCAGGCTTAGACTGCCATGTTCCACACTCAATTTCTATCACACAGCTCTGGAATGACACTGGAAATCCGAAATATGGAGGAATTTTAGAAAATTTCATCCATTAATTACACAGACAATAAAACTACCTACCTAGGAAGGATTAATTATCAAAGAAGAGAAAAATCTCAGTTTTGATGAAATATAAACACATGCTTTTCTTATAAAAAAATTAAGAGAATTCATTCTTAAATATTTCCA
Organism: Sclerurus mexicanus; assembly: GCA_013396755.1. Classification (NCBI taxonomy): domain Eukaryota; kingdom Metazoa; phylum Chordata; class Aves; order Passeriformes; family Furnariidae; genus Sclerurus; species Sclerurus mexicanus. Next base: position 182,624 of record VWZF01006212.1, on the reverse strand, counting down.
CAAGAAAACACTAAAGTTAAGGTTATCCCATTTTTATATTGTCACATTTGAAACAGAGTTGGATTGGTGCTTTTTTTTCCCCTCCAAGCATGTCCACCTTTCTTCTGGAAACCAGTCTTCCCAGCCAGAAAAAGAAAAATGCTACAGGCAGAATTACCTCATGAGAAAGGATATAAAGATTCAAAGAAAGAAGGAAAAAAACCCCAAACCATAAGTACAAGTAAAAGCTATGATTAATAAGGATGGCTTTTTATCTGCAAGATTTCTGACTGTCAGGGGCAGCAGATGTTGGCAGTAGTGGCACTGAGCAAAGGACAGTCCTGCCCCACTGATCTGTCATTTTAACCACTTAATTCCCAAACATCCCCGCCAGCACACACCTTCCTCACTTTGAAACAAAACAGCCATTTTGCTAATTTCTTAATTTGCAAAGCAGTTCTTCATATAAGCTCTTTAATGTAGAACTTATCCTTCTGAATCTAGGAAATTAATCTTAGCTCCTTTCTAAATATGAGAAAAAATCAGTTGTCAGATGCATTTTTTTTATCAGATTTGATGAAGGGAAGAACAAAAAAAACCCACCTCAAGAAAAAACAAACAAATAACAAACAGGGGAAGCAACTGTTCATTGCAGATTACAGTGTAACAATTTACAATTCATCTCAGAGTGTTCCCATATATTAACTTTCAGTACAGTTCAGAAAAAAAATTCAGATAAAGAGCTTTGTCTTCCATTCTTTAGCCATCATTTGCTTCAGAGTTCAGATTTCCAACCTGCTGTTGCTTACTACATTGTTTTATTTTAGTTTGACTTTATCCTTGTGCATTTTTTTGACATGAGAAAGAGATTTGTCAGCTTCCCTACCATTTCCTTCAGTAGTGGTGTTTTCAAAACTGAGAAATCAGGCTCTGGGAGGAACAGGTGATAATGGAACATACTTATTCCTGCAGTCTCTTGCTTACATTGAAAACCAAGATCTCCAGGCATGAATTTCCCCCCCTCCCCACTCCAAGGGCTATCATTAGCTTCAAGTCTAGCAGAAAGGCTTGTTAAACTTTTTTCAGACATATTTAGATAGATTGCTTCATGAGCAGACCACTCCATTATTCATAGCCAGAGGTCTTGGTCTTTACAATATTTAGCTGTGTTAAAAAACCCAGCTGTATCTGACCAGTATGTCAGCACAGCCCACTGTGGGGCTCCCCAGCACAAGACAGACATTGCTATGAGGGAGTAGGTCTAGCAGAGGCTTCCACAGTGGCTGAGGGCTGGAGAACTTGACATAAAAGCAGAAGCTGAGAGAAATAGGTCTGTTCATCCCTGAGGGGGTAGCTGACAGGAGAAGTCAGACTTCTGTCTGCAACTACATAATGGGAAAGAGTAGAGATGCACAGCAACAGGACTGTGTTAGAACATGGGAAATTGCCAATTTTAGAAATCTTTAATTATTTAAAAACATGGAAGTGGTCAAACACTGGAAGAACCCAGAGAGGTGGAGGATCTCTTTATTCTGAGTATGCTCAACACTTGACTAGATAAAATCGGGAGCCACCTGCCCTGCTAAACCTGGGTTTATGCAGGAGGTTGGAGCGAATCAACTTCAAGAGGTCCTTTCCAACCCTTGTGATGATACAACTCTAAGAAAGTATTCCACTACAGTCTGCACTAAAAAACGCATAAAAATACAGTAGCTTCAGGAACTTGTCAGAAACAGGACTCCAGGGGCAGTGAAATAACTATGCTTATTGCCCCTCGGTAGCATAGGAAAGTGCTTACAAGATTACAAAACTGATTGCAAGACCCACAGGAGCAGGATCAGCTCTGCACAAGTGTTGTGAAACAGCCTAAATTGAACTTGGGGAAAGGGGAAGGCATTCAAGATTAGGCAGAGACTTTCAAAAACGTTTGCCATCATTTTAACTTAATGATTTGAAGATCGCAAAAAAGAAAACTGTTAAAAAATCTGCAAACACACACCTTAGATTTAAATGTTAATGGAAAACAACAGTCCTGGTATTTTCATTTAAAGTATTTAACAGCAGGAAGTCAAACTCCTCTCCAGAGTTGATGTAGGTATATGAATCAAGACTCTCTTATTCTGAGCCTCATCCACCTTAAAGTCAAGCCCCAGCTGTGAAGCTAGAATAGCATTTCTCCTTCAGTTCTGGTCTTTCCAATTCCTAGCCTGCACCTAACCCAAAAGGTGATGAGCTAACTTAACCCAACATTTTTAAGGTCCTTTTAAAGCTCAGTAGAAAGCAACACAAAACAAAAAAAATAAGGATGAACCCATAAATATCCTCCACACCCTTAATGGATGCTTTGAGCATGCAAGGAATGCAATACTGGGATTGTGAGTTGGGCAGTCATAACATGTGATCTTTAAAAAGTAGTCAGACTTATAACTGGAAAACCTCAGTCTGTTTATCCAGGCTAACAAAGATCAAAGCTCACTGTTTTGCTTAACCATTTCCAAAGAAGTAAATACAGCCTAAAAACAGAAAACTTGCACAACAACCAATTTTTAGGACAGAAGTTCCCAAACTCTGGAGTGTTCACTGCCTCCTAAACTGTGTATCTGTGCCAGGTAAGAAATACTGAGCACACTCCTCATTCCACCTGGGTGGAGGCCCATACAGGAACTGTGAGAAAGCTCCTCAGCTCCTAGAAGAGTCTGTACCTGGGCACTCAGGAGCTACTTCTATTACCTAGGAAAGGTGCTCCTCTCCTAAGCCTCCAGGTGGAAACACACGGCTGCTTCAGGGAGGGTCAGGTGTAGATCGGTGAGAGGATGGAGCCACAGTTTGAGAGAAGACAAGAACATTTTCATTCATGTTGAATTATTCCTTGAGGAGGTACTTACTTATCTACCAACGTCCGAATTACAGCCAGTGTGTCAAGTACCAGCCCATCCACATTCTGTTTTTTCCTCCTTGGTTCATGAGGCCCTCGACCCCTCCTGGGTGGACGGACAGGGTCCCTTGGGTGGCTTCTTGCTTCAGGTATGTGTGCTCTGCTGTTCTCTGTTTGCCGACCCTGAGAGTCCACGTTGTCTTCTGCTCCGCTGTCATCGCGGCAAACACACGAGTTTCCCATATTTCCAGCCCCCAAGGCTCCCAGTAAATGGGGAATGTGGTGCTCTAGAGTCAACAGCAAACCTTGAAAAAGGCTTCTGCTAGCATAGAACACAACCAAAGCGACTACAATCATCTAGAAAGTTTTAAGAGAAATGTTTGTGTGATCTTGAATTGTGATCTTTTTGCATTATAGCTGGAATGAATGGGAAGTTGGAGACTTAGTTGCCGATAAAATCGCTTAAAACACACATTGGTCATCCAGAAGGAGGTCTGAAAAAGCAAACCCAAAACAAGAGTCAGTGTTATTACTGCTAATGAATAACAGAAGAATTCCTATTTTAGTAAACAGAATCAGTCTTGGTGGACAAAGCACCTAGAAAACATAAGGTTGTACCTGAAGGTTATTGTGGGGAGAGGGAGAGGAAGGAAAAGGAGGAGGAGGGAGTTCCTTTAGTAAGTAGCTCTCACCCAAGCACCATTCCTTTCTACACACCTATTATTTCCCTATTCTTTTACGGTTTCTGGATGCAGAGGAACAAGTTTGTCCTTAAATGTAGCACACTGCTATCCTCTAAGTATCAACAAACCAGTTTCGTTTTCCCTTTATAGGGACACACGGCTTATGCCACCCCAATAAAAGCCATACATTTAAGGTTCTCGTTTCACATCAGGAACATCCAGTAACATTTCCAGACTTTATAAAATAGACAGAATTATAAAGAGCTAATCTTAAAGTTATGGTCTACTTCAACAAAAATAGATTTAACAGAGAAACATTCAGTCCATCTGTGCATAAACACACCTTTTTGGAATGTGCCTACATCTGTGATTCTCACCCAATGAAACACCAAGCACCAAACCTGAAACAAACAGGAATTACAGACACCATTTCAATGGTCTAACTGAGATTTTGAAAGGGGTGTTGTATACCTGTTCAGATCTAGTGCCAAATCAATCTTCCCTTTTTGGGAATGAAAGCTAATTCAGTCATTCTGTTCTTGATTCAAATTATTTGGATCGAATACAGGCCCAGTAGCAACTGAGACTGTAGGGCAATCCCTCCAAATCATTAAATTGAAAATTCAAGAGCAAAAGGATTCAAAGCCCCATTTCATTACAAATTATGTTTCAATCCATAGGGCATATTTTCATAGAAAATTATATAAAGTCTCAGGTAAAATAAAGCCCTACAAAAGACATAATTTCACTACTTATACACTTCAAGCATGACCGAATAAATAAGTAACTTTTATCCTTTTAAGAATCAAGTTTAACATTTACACTAGAAGTTATGGTGAATATCCTGTAATACATTATTATTAAAATCTCTTTAGACATGTAGCACCACAAAATGAAAAGAAAGTCAAAGAGAGCTGCCACCTTTCAAAAATGAAAGGCCCCCACCACGGGAGCCATCTGGCAACCGTGCCACTGCTGGCTGCCATTTGGGACAAGATCACAACAACATGATTTGGTCATAGGAGCGAGTCTGGGGATGTCAGCTGTCACTGGAAAAGCACAAGCTCTCACAGGCTCTTCCGTGCTTGAAGTACGTTATCTTCTTTTAGCACAGTGAAATATTCAGTATTAAGAAATTAACCGAAGGCTAACTAAGAAAAAAATTAATTCCTCAAGGGATACCACTTGCAAGAAAATACGAGATCTTGATTTCTTCTTCAAGAAACTCCTAAACCACAGATCACTAGAAAGGTTTCAGCATCACATCATGCTTGCCTTAAACCCTAAACAGCCTGAGTCCTTCCATCTGAGCCAAAACAGCTGTTACCTTCTCAGTTAGCGAGTCACAAGCAGATGAGAGGTGCCAATACAGACTGCAAGGATCTCAAACAGAATTGTGTAAGATCACAATCGGTTCAAGTTACTTTTTAGTTTTTAAAAAGCTAGTTATGTTAAAAGCAAAATGTCTTCCTAGGGAAAAATACACTTATATTTATGAATCTAGATCATTTAAGGACATTTTAACAAGATAATACTGAAGTGTAAAAATGTTACAGACTTAGAATCTGGATGAAGCTGTTCTTACGAAAATATTGACACACTGAATCCATCTTGTCATCACAACAAGTATGGAAAAGCTGTACTTTAGGGATTAGCAATGAGTAAGAACCTACCTAAAGAAACAAAAATAGACATAAGTCAAGATTAAAACTTATTATTCAAACCTAGGTTTTTCAAGGTTGACAACTAAAAGCACGATTAGAAACAAGTGATTATGATCCACTCACCCGTAAGCGTGCTTGGTTCAGGAGCAGCTGGGGTTGCTCACAAAGTGCTGTCACACAAGAGGACTGTCCTCCTTCAGGGCACAGCGTGGGATCCAGGAAAGGCAGGGCTCTGTGAGCCTTTACGGTGGGCAGTGAGTCATTACAGCTGACTTTGCCTTTCACTTCTAGGAACTGCACTGAAGAGTCCCTGAGGACAGATGGGAAAGAAAGAACAATTCACTTGGAAACTGTGTCTAAGGTAGATGTACCCCACCTCCTCCCTACACCTGCCATGCTGTTATTTTCAGCTATAGTCAGCCTTTACAGGGGGAATTCTCTCAAAGCTTCAGAAACCAGTTTGTCATCTAGCAGCTTTAGGACAAGACACAGATACAGAAAACCCAATCTCTTTTTACAGCCTTGTATTCCAGACACCACAGCACCAAGTGCAGAGCACTGACCAACTCCTCCCCTCAAAACAGAACTTACAGGAGGAAGAAGAGAGGCAATAGTATCTGCTCCAGACCACCCTCAAGTACAGACAGAAGGAAATAAAAGCACACTATAAAAGTTGATTAGATAACAGGAAGAGAGAAATGACAGGATAAACTCCCCTTATTTAGTAAAGAGCTGAGTTTGACAGCATTCACTTGGCTGTTGCTCACCATCACATACAAGGAGTTCATTGACAAGCCCCAAACAAAGTGAAAGACTAAATAATTAGGAACATAAGGTAGAGAAAAAGATTGCTACAGATCTGCCTCACAAACCAGCTTGTTTGGACACAGTACAAATACATGCAAAGGAAAACCTTTTTTAGAAGTCTTTTAACAGCGACATGCTGGATTGCATTTGAGCTGCCGTAGTTTTTAAGGACACATGTACAACATTATAACAAATTGACTTTAGCATTAGGCTGCTGGTGGCCATCCCAACTCCCTCACTGCTGAAGAGGACAGAGACATCAAACCTTGGTTCAGATCAGCTGCAGAACAGAACGGGGAAATGCAGTAGGGAATGGGAGCAATCAACTCTGCTTCTGTCTGAACTCTGGGACCTCAGAGGCACAACCAAAATACAACACCAAAAGCATGTGCACATCATGAAAGATGAAATGTATTATTGCTGCAAAAAGAGGTAGTGATCTCTGCATACAGAGATGGAAAGAAATTTTTAAACCTAACTGCAATCCTAACTTCCACAAATCCCTGCTCTCAAAAGCTAGACCCAAAAACCTGGGTTTTTAACTGCAAAAACATTCAACATTCTACTTGAAAATACTGTGAATAAACTAGAAAGGGGATTTTTTTTAAAGACTCTGTCTAAAAGAAGATAAAAAATTCAAGGAGTAAAAAAGAATACCACAAAAACAGCATGGAAACAGGCTGAGATAAGCCTCCTGTCCCACCTGGCACTTCGAGACACTTTGAGCTGGGCACAAGAGTGAGCACACACTGACAGACCCACGGCTCCTTCCCAGTGGCCCGAGAGTCAATAGCTCAGTCTCCTGAGACAGAGGCTGCATGTTTGTTTTGCTGTTAAAACACAGCTAAGGAAAAAAACTAATCTTTCATAATCCGTTTAAAATCTCTTTCAGTAGTTACACAGCTAAGGGTCTCTGCAGCTGCTTTTAAAATTCAGCAGTTTTCTGTTATAAAGCCACCACCAACTGTTAACCAAAGTGTACTAGTTTTCATAAAAAAATGCTGTTGGAGGATTTAGTGTGGTTTGTAACTTCTACCTTTTGTGTTTTAGTATCACATCAAAATACTGTTGAACCCAAATAAGTTGTGAGCTAATGGCTAGGAGTCACCTAAGCAACAGCACAAGAAGAAAGATAAGTTTCCTTGGGAGGCTGCTGGAACAGAAACCTATTGCCTCCTGTCAGGGTTCCAATAATACTGTGCAAACACCATTCCCTTAAACAATTTGTGCAAGTCAAAGTAGAATTCCAATTCTTCAGATGAAGCAGCTGTGTGTGAAAATACCAGAGAGCTAAGCTACTGGACAGAAAGGAAATAGGCTCTTCATGTTAAACTCTGTGATCCTTTTCCCCAAGATTAATTAGATTTTATGCCATTTGCATATACAACAATGCTGGGAAGCCCCATCTCAGCAGTTATGCACTTGCCAGATGAATATTCTTTGACAAATTTAGGAAGGCAACAAGACTATGAAAGCTGATCACAACAGCAGCTGGATTTATAAAAGTGACATTAATTTTACTTTGTTTATCTAAAGCTTGGGCCCACATTTTTAAGTGCAAGAAACAGTCAAGGCAGCAGCCAGTACCTGCCTCTCAACAGGCAGGGCCATCCATTCACTCTGAATTTCAGGATGCAGGACTACAAAGTTGCCAAACATATGATAAAAATATAAGTTTTTATCCTATAAGAAGTAGCTGGTAGTGATACCTCTCACTGAACAGATGCTGTTGGAACACAGAATGCCACTGCCCCACACCTTGTCCTTTACACCAGAAAGCACCTGTGGGACATCCCCCAAACAGTCACCCTGGCACATCTTGCACTCAACAAAGCAACAGGATCAGAAGCTGCTGGAGCTGGACACTTTCTCTGCATAGGAGAAAAGCTGCAGCCTCCTGTGCCCCCACACACCTCCACCAGCACCATGGACCATCCCCACCACAGCAAAGCAGCTGCTTAAGCACATACATGGATGCACAAAGGAGTTCCAATCTCCACAGACTAACCAACATGCCACAGCTGGAAGTCCAAGTGGGAAAAATGAAATCATGATCCATTGAAACAAATGCTGTGTGAGTGGATTTGCACCTGCCTGGCAGTGGGGGTGCCCAGCCTGCCTCAGAGGAGTCTCCTCAGGATCACCCAACTGAGCTCTCCAATGGAGAAGTCGGCTCCAAGTGGCATTAGGCTCATTTCTCTGCAATATGCAGCCCAAGAGTCGGTGATTCATCCCCTCAAATATTCAGTTAGAGCCAACCATAATACTGCCTCATGATGGAAAATGCTTCTTCTTTCCATGAAACGGAGCACACTGCCAAGCAAACAAAAAAGCCCTCGTGCACATAAACAAGGAGAGAGGGTTTCAGCTCCCAGAATCACTTTTCCAGTTTCTGCCATCATTACAAGAGTAAGATCAGCAATTCCTCCTCTCAAGCAGAGTAAAACAAGAGCTCAGTCAGCAAACCACACAGGAAAGTCGAGAGCTTTTCAAATGCAAAACTGTGAGAGCTTTGGCCAGCAGCTTCCTATTAAGGAGATAAAATAATTAGAAATATTTCCTCAGCATTTCTTTCCCAAAGTATGATGCTCCTAAAAAGGAAGAGATGGAAATACTCATGATGCCAGTCAGATGAAAAGTTCAAACTAGAAGGAAATGCAGCTATGAATTGCTGCAAGATAATCAACTTCAATACAGCAATAAGACAAAGAAGAGGCCTCTTTGCAAGTACAAGCTTTCATAATGAGAATTTCCAGCTTTGAAGCGACTGAGGCAGGTGATGAAAACCAAGACTTTCCAGTAAATTACACACAAGTTTAATGTGAATTGGACACTTTCTCAGGAGATCACACTGATGTCTGAGGTCACCCTCTCACCTGTAAGAGTTGTGTAACTAAAGAGAAGGAGCTACTCGGTGTCCAGCATGGTGCCACGCAGCACACACAGTGAGTGAACCACAGGCTTCAGGTGGAGCAAGTTAATACTGTGCTGGTTCTTTTGCACTTAGGAACCAACCATCACATTGTGCAATCCAAAGCAAACCCCTAATTCAACTCTATTTTCTTTAAAAATACCCTGGAGGGTTAAGACTAGTGTCAGAACTCAATGGGAAGCAGCATTTACTGGCATGCAGTGTGTCATAAAGCCATTGCCACAGTAGTTTGCTTTCTCACTGTAGCAAGAGTGCCCTAAACCGAAACCTGACTGACCTTGAGCATGCCGGTTTCACAGAAAGGGAAAGAGACTGATCGTGTCTCAAAGCTCTCCAGCTTCTTCCCAAGTGCTTCTCCGTGAAAGCCCCTGGGGTTGTGCAAAGTTTATGCAAACAATCAAACTTTAACTCTGCTTCTCTAGGTAATTCAACTCCATCACAAACAGAGCTGAGGGACCTGATCTCTTGTTTGACTTGATAAGAGTCAAAGGTGAAAGAAGCAGCAGACATTGACTACCACCACAGTAGTTTCTTTTGCTGTAGACTCATTGTGGAAGTCTGATGTTGTAGGCACTTGCACATTGCACTATTTTGTCTTTTGACTTCCCTTAAAGCTGTTTTTAAGCTGGTATAGGGACACTAAAGTTGCAATATGAATTTAAAGTGAACATTACTTTCTCACTTAAACTAATGTCTCCAGAGTACACCTGGCAGAGATTCCTGCCCTGCACAGGTTTGCCCTTCCCTCTGGATACAGAGACACCAGCGCTCAGGGCATATCAGGCATCGGACTGCTCTGTTGCAGCTCTTTCTGAAAGCAAAGCTGAAGCATTTACCACCTTCTAAGCTTCCCCATCTCTGAGGTCACACTTTGTCATCTCTAAATCCTTTAGGTGGAACTGTCCTTTGTACTACAGCCTCCAGGAAGCCTCAGCTTTGCTTCATGTCTGACCCAATGCTGGTATTGATCATGCTTTCTGGTTCCCAGCTCCGCAAACCATAGATGGATCATTAAATTTCTTATCAGAGACAGAGCTAAAGTTATGCTTTGAGGCAGATGAAAACACTTCAGAGATAACGATCATTTAAAGAGATAGTAATATCTGACAGCTCCCTGAAGTTGAACAAGAGTTGCCTCCAGCAGGGTGACGTGGCATGGCAGAGCTGAACAAGCTCAGCAGTTGCCCAAGGAGCAAAGCATAAAGCACTGCTGTGGAAGTGGCAGGAAAATAAGGATAATGCCCTGCAGATGGCAAGGAACACTAATCCTACAGGCTGCAGGGATAAAAGCACATGAAATAAAATTGATTAGCTATACCATATTAAGTTTTGGCACAGACGTTCATTTGGAGGCTTATAAATAAATCTTACAATTAATTCTAGTTAATCTTCCTTGCTGCCCAGAAAGTTACAGATGTTATCAACATACAGTTTTGACAAAAGCATTCATGGTATCAGGATTCAAAGTTAAAACAAAACCAAAAAGAAGACACAAACACTGAAAAAACCCAACTCTCCCAAAAAAACCCACAAGAAATTCCAGAACAGACAATGCTGGGAGGAAAGTGTCTCTTTGGATACCAAGCAGAGGAGTAAGAATTGCAAAGAAAAGACACAAAATAAAATACAATTTTTTAAGCTTTATCTAGTAAATTTAATAACTGGCCATTTCCAGAAAGGGTAAGGTTTTATCTATATTACGATCCAGAAACCAAAGAAAGAGTCTCTTCAATCACATTGAGATCAACTCCTTGTAAACCACAATAATACACACTTATGGCACCTTGTACATTAGCAAAATATAAACCACAAAAGCATTTTGAGAGGCAAATCAAGAGATTAAGCAGCTCAGTCACAGTGTGGCCCTACCTAGGACTAGTAGAGAGGCATTTGAGTCATCACGCTGTGGGCTCCAGGAGGCTGTTACGAGGAGGGACTGCTGAAAGCAGGGACAGATCTGTGCCAGCAAACCACCAGCTTCGTGCAACTGAGCCAAAGTGGTGGCAACCCAGAGAATGGCTGTCTTTTTGTCTGTAAACTCATCTTAGTGCTTTTGTTTCTTCTAAGTCAGAACTGGGCTTGTTCTCAGAAGAAGTTTGGGTACAGAGCTGCTCTTAAAGGTAGAACAGTCTCCTACTGTAGACCAAAGAACTAAGCCCAGCGAGATGGCATGACTAAGCTATTACAAATGCATAAAATTCACACATCCAAAACTGTTTGCAGTGTAAAATTTTGATAACATTACTGAAAAATTCAGCGATGCCTCAGTTGGAAGCCTGCATTGTCAGCTGTCTGACAACTGCCTCGGAGAGCAGAGCACAGAGCAAACAATGTCTAGACCCTCCTGTTCTCATCCCTGCCAAATTTGTCCCTTTATGACTCTGGCTATCATCTCAAACATGACAAACTAACAGCAGCAGGAAACAGGCTGAAGCAAGTTCCATTTTTTCTTGATAATTCAAACAGCATCAGAGGATGGCCTGATCTTTCAGTGGCCAGAGCTGAGGGCCCCCTTTTTGTGGCCAACCTTGCCGACCACAGAAAGCTCGTAGGTCTTTGCCAGGCAAACTTTGTGACTCTACTGGCAGAGCAGGAGACATTCTTCGATTCTCTTTCCTCCTGTGAGTGGATACAGTGACAGCTGCTCAAGAGACTGTCATCTGAGTCCAAGACAACATGTAGGTCACTAGGTTAGCAAACCTGCCTCAGAAGCACTCATGGGAAACATGATTCCAGATCTCTCTGGGGCTCCCAGAGCTGAAGTCTACAGGACCTGATGCACAGCTTTGGGCAAGTCACTGGAACCCCCTTACCTCACCTATTTAAAACAACAACAAAAAACCGGATACAAGACCTCAGCTTCATTTCTCCCCATTTGTCTCTTCAGGTTCTACCTTGAGGACCTTTTCTCTCTGCCCTACTACAAGTCTGCCAGGAAAGCATGCTGCAGGAGAGATTCCAATGTGGATTAGCCAGCCATGTGTAACACAAGTGCTCCTGCCAGCAGGAGAGCCACTGACTCCAGGTCTCAGAGGGGTCCTGCTCCAACCACTGAGCTGTGGTATTTTTTTAATAGTGCTTTAAAGCCACCACCAGTACAGAGAAACTCACAGGAAGCTGGTCAATGCTCCTGTAGCCAAGAAAGGGAAGGGACTGACTGCCCAAGCCGTGGCTCGGACAAGTGCAGGAAGTGGACGATAAGTGTGTACATGTTCCACATGGCAGTCTAGAAATGATTTAAACAAGAGTTTGTACCCATTTTAGCAAAAAAACCCAAAAAGGCAGAAAGCTCAAAAACCATTTTAAAAGTTTTCAAAAACCTGTAGTAATACCAGGAACACAAACCCACCATCACCTGGGGCTTCTCCTAAATAACTTTCTAAGGAATTTCAGGAGAATTAAATTGTTTTGATAACTACATTTAGACAGTGCTCCACTAAATGTTAAAACGGAGTAAGACTCTAAAGAAAGAACTCATCATCTCTTTTTAAATCTTCCACTCCAGCACTGATACGTCAACCAGAGTTTGAGTGAAAGTACACCCCTCCACCCCCCCTCCATTCTTCATTCACCATTAGGTGTATGTGGGTAAGGCCATCAACTGCACAAACTTCTCATGGCAAACTTGTGCTTCTAAAGCACAAATCTGGCCACAGTAGTGGTAGATCAAGGGCGGGTGATTACAAGCACTGCTGAAGATGGTGATGCATTGGTCAGTCATACAACCTTATGAGTCATGCATGAAAATTTGACTTTTATTAGACCTCAGTGACATAATGAAGAATAGAAAAGGAAATAAAGACCATGTTGGCACAGCCACTGCCCCGCAATGCCAACTTTACAGTCACCATATATAAACCAGGAAGACAAAATACATTGTCAGGACATAGGGAAACAAACATAAACCACAAAGTGACACGACTCAATTCTAGTGATACACTTGAAAGACAAAGAATCCCAGCACAGCCCCTCTGCCTGCACTGCTTTAAAGCACGGAAAAAATTCAAAGGAAAGAAAGACAAAAAGACAGTTTAAAACGCTGAACGCAGCATCTTAATAACGGAGCAAAACAGGGCAAATGCCATGACATTAGCTTGCCTTCAATTTACTATTAGGGGACAGCATTTTAATTTGCTGCCTCTGCATCAAGAGGGAAACCAAACAGTGCACATGATGAGCCTTGCTCCACTTTGGAAGGATACCACCACATAGGTAAGTGACCAACAGGAGACGTTTCCAAACACAGTAGAGTTACTGATATGAAAGGAAAATTAAATGAAGAAGCTTAAAGAGTTACAGACCAGCAAGCAGTCCACAAATCGCTGCCTTTATCATGAACTTACTGCTTACACTATTAAGTATCTTCCTTTTATTCTTTAATTTTAACAAACAAGCAAAAAGCTTGAGAAAAATGTACTTTGATTCCACTTGATGGGCAGAGTATGAGAGATGTCTTAACTTTACAGGAGGGAACTAAAATTTTAAGTGCTCTATTTCAGCCCATCCATTAGGCTCACAACAGATGAAACATGCGGTGAGTCAAGAACTCCTATGTGAAAATACTGATAAGGTATCAAGGGAGAGCACTGCAAGGCTGTGCAGAAAACCATTGCATCGCTCTAAGAGGAAGAAAAAAAAAAGCATTAAGAAAAGCACAAAACAAGGTAACAGTGAGAATAAAGGAGCCACTGAGTGATCACCAAATTATGAGGCCAGAGAGTAGGATACAAGAGTGGCTACCATGAAGAGTTGAAGTCAAACTCCACATAGAGGAAGCTGAAAGTAAATAAAAAGGAAAATTAAAGACCTCAAGGAAACCAATAGCCCCACCCACCCACCCGCACACATTGATATCACAGCTGAAGATAAGCAAGGTGTGTGGACTAGGGGAATTAGTCTATCAGCAATCTAAGAGTGGGTAAATAACCAAGGCTAGCTAATAAACAATCAGCAGGAGTTGTGCAGAATACAAGATACAGCACTAAAATACCCTGGAGGAGCTTCCTATACAAGTGATGCACAGCAGATGCAGGAAACTTTGTTACCAGGAGCCTCAACAGAGCATTTGGGTGAAAAGGGGAGGGACAAGAAGCGATGGTGTAACAATAGTTGTGCTTCACCCATCTGAAAGAGAACACACCAGGAGAAATACACAATCTGTTCAAGCAGAACAACAAATGGGAACAAATAGCAGAGATCAGGGCACAAAGCAGTAACAGCAATGTCCTAAAGGAGGGGACAGGGGAATGGGTGCCAGGAGGAGAAAGGACTTCTTTTGCTGAGTGGACTTCGGCAGAGAACAAAGACACACAGGCAAAAGCGCTTGCAGAAGAATGGGCCTGATTTAGACCAAAGAACAGATCAATTCTTTGCATTTGGGTAAATGCAAAACAAAGCCACATTTAACAGCACCGCAGACTCTTGAAATAATATGACAAGTTTTGAGAATGCAGAGTCCTCCAGAAATCCACAGTCAAATACTGGGAATCCAAGAGGAGGCAATACGTAAGGGAATATTTCCAATGGCTCATAGATGATGAGAACACCCACTGTTTAAAAACTTTTACAGTTTAACAAGAAAATAGCAAAAATTGTAATACCGAGAGGTAAACAAGGGAAAATCACAGTACACAAACACATGACAATAACCTCATATCACTGATGGGCGTACAGAAAATTAGGAGTGAAGTGGAACTGAACCGAGGACCAGCATGAGAAAAGAAAACAACACCAAAACAAGTACGTGCATTTACTACAAGATAAAGGACAGAAAACCTGAGGCAAAGCTAGTGCTATGGGGAAAAAAACCCCTCACTTCTATATAGAAGAAAACAAACACTGACACAGACATAAAAGGAAAAAAACAGAACACCAAACACACCAGCATTCAGAAAACAGAGCAGTATCTAGGAGGCTGAATAAAATTAGGATAGAAAAGGCAGCTCTTGTATTTGTGCTTTTACATGGACCAAAGTCCCATCTCATGAAAAAAAATGATAAATGCAGGGTGACCACCAAAATGAACTCTTAGCTCAGGGAAAGATTTTGTAATAACGAAAGAGAAAATGGAAAAAAAAAGGATGGCTACAATCATTCTCAGGACCTACATTAAGGGACAGAACAGAAGAGAACGAACATCTCTAAAAAAGGGGGTAAATGAAGATGTGACATAGAAACAGCGATCAGAGGGACAGAATCAAAGGGCTTCAAAGAGAAACTCATGCTCGATGTGGGCACAATAGAAGCAGTGAAAATTCCTGCTTTGTAAGCACTGAACTGTGCGAGCAGAGCCCTGGTGTCACCGCACCGGCGGCAAAGCTGCCGCTGCCTCACCTATCGCCCAAGGATGCAACACAAAAGACCCAGGCAAAAGATTTGGTGGCTCGCTCCGCACCTCCCTGTCTTCTCCGCAAAGACAGAAAACCCGCTCTGCAGAAATATTTCCGCTCCGAGAGCGATAAACGCTTCCACCACCCCGAGCTGCCACACTGATACAACAGCATCCAAGGGCTGCACGGAACCCCCGCGTTCCCGGGGCTCCCGGAGCACTCTGCGATCCTCGATGCGGTGTCACGCCGCCCCTCGCACCCCAGACCCGCCGGGGAGCCCGGTCCCTGCTCTGCGAGGCACAGGAGCCACCCGGGAGGCGCCGGCCGGCAGCTCCAGCGCCGGGCCCGGCCGCCCCAAGCCCACCGAGCGCCCCTTTCCTTCACCTTTCTCCGGCCAGCTCCCAGCTCCGGAGGCGCGACCGGCTCTGCCGAGCTCCGGGGCCTCCGGGACAGCCCCGGGACCGGCGCCGACCGCGGCCACACCGCTCCCTGCGGGGCAGCCCCCTGAGGGGGCGCCGGGACGGGCCGCGCCGAACCCGCCGCGGGGAGCGG
>VWZF01006212.1:120123-166759 GCA_013396755.1 Sclerurus mexicanus | reverse complement strand
GGCGGGGCCGGCACGGCCCGGGGGGGCCGCGGGAGGCGGGAGGGGCCGCGGGAGACGGCAGTGCCGGGGCTGTGGGGCGCTTCGGGTGCAGGGGCGGAGAGGGCCGGGCCTGGGCCCTGCGGGGGCCGCCCCCGGGGCGAGGGGCTGAGGGGAGGTGGGGAGGGCTCGGAGCGGCCCCGGGAGGGTTCCCTGCGCCGGCACCGCAGGGNGTCCGGGCGCGTTGTTTGATGCGCTGCGGGCGTGCGGGGAGCGCTGCCCGAGCTGCCGCAGTGGTGCGCTGGTTAAAGGGGTAGGCAGGGTAATGTCTCTTATTTAATATGTTGGAAGCTGCACATTGGTACCCAAGGCACCGTTGCTGCTCCAGGTCTGTCCTAGCCTGGGTGATGTGAACTTTGGGGTTTCTTTGGTTTTGGGTTTTTTTTGATCCTGTGGATGTTGCCATCTGGTATTAGCAAAAGCTGCAGTTTACAGCTGTGACATAAACTTCTGTCATTTGCAATGACCACACAGCCCTAGAATACACTCAGCAGGCAAAAACATAGATAAACAGGGGAATGTTGCCAGACACGTGGTTTTTGTCAGGTCTGGGAGATTTTGAATGTGTTTGTTTCAGATGGCAGAAGGCAAAGGATGCAGCAAGATTAGCAGACTTTATAACTCCAAGTGAACTTCAATGTGGTGCTGCTTGATGTTGATTTTTTTCCCCCACATCTGTGTGCCCCATGATGTGGTTGTCAGTATGTTTTCTGCTGAATCAGACACCAGTTTTCAGGGTTGTGGTGAAAACACCATGGCTGTGTGTCAGGTCATAATTAAACCTTAATCCAATTCATGTATCTTACAATATATTCTGTCTGGTCCAGAAGGCAGGTGGTCTGCTGGTGAAGGCTGTAGTCCCCAGAGGGTACTGTGCCCTTTCAGAATCCCTCTCCTTCAGTTTGTTTTTATGACTTTCTGTCACCATTGTATTGGAACCTTTTGTTTCCTCTCTAAATGGATGGTTGAGATGAACAAGTGGAGAAATAAATTATGTTGTTTACACAGCACTTGGATGGGAAAGCTGCCCTTCTGATCAGAGCTTGTGTTCAGGAGGGAGGTTCAATTTTCATCTTCGCTGTAGGTTTCCACTTGAACCACTTTCAGAAATGACACTCAAAAGAACAGGTGTTCCATGCTCTATGGAAAGTGGACTTGTCTTGGGGTGGAGTTTTGTAAGATATTAAAAAAGAAAGAAAAGAAAAGGAAAAAAAATGAGACAATCATCAGCCTTTGGTCTGTCCTTTTCCCCAGCTCTTAAGAGGATTCTTTAGTCTTGTCTTTTAATAATTCCCACCTGAGGAATGCATCCTGGTTTAACAAAGATTTGTCCAGTGCTCTGACCTGGATTTCTGCTGAGATCTCAATTTTTTCCTTTGTGTTACAAACGATACCCCATGAAAGTATCATTTTTGTAAGGATTTCAGGACTGTCTGCAGGAGTGATTCCTTGTGATATGAAGGAAGGATGGTCAACTGGTTCCTTCCCTTATTTGGGTTACTGCATCTCTTCCTCCCTGGAAAAGTAGGTGTTTGGGGTTCTCTCCAGTGCTGAAATGCAGGCAGGGTGAGACCTTAAATGAATAATACCTGAGAGAACAAGGGGTAATTATCTGTAGTCCTTGAGGTACTTGCTGCAGTTATACCAAGGAAATAATAAGTTGGTAGAAGAAACTGAGGTTCTCATGACTTGAAATGAGCAGCTGTGTTTGTCTGTTTATGTTGTAAGAAACAAAAACAGGTATTAGGGTTTAGTTGTGTAGCATGGAGGTGGCAGAACAGTTCTGAAAGGAGGAACCTAAGACTTACAGAAGCAGTTTGTTTCACCTTGGGCTTATAGGTGTTAAGAGCATGAGGTTCCTTCTTAGGGTGACTCCTTGAAGCATCTCCACCCCACATCTAGTTTTGAAATCTTGAAGCAGACGGGGCTGTGCCCTCTCCCATTCACCTGTTGAGCTCCATGTAAATCCTGACAGAGAGCCCCCAGCACAGCCTGTCCCAGCCCAGCTCTCCTGCCTGCGAGGAGGTGCAAAAGGCTTTTGAGAGATGAGAGGTGAGTTGCTGTCATGGTTTAACCCCAGCCAGCAATTAAGCAAGATAGAGAGAGTCACAATGTAGTTGCTCAGCACCCACTGCCCAGCCTGTCCCCAGTCAGCAGCTCCCACCCAGCTCCTCCCAGTTTATGTTACTGGGCACAGTGTTCTATGGTCATAGTTCCATGGAATATCCCTTTGGCCACTTTGGGGCAGCTCTCCTGGCCATGCTCCCTCCTGGCTTCTTGTGCAGCTCTTTGCTGGCAGAGTGTGAGACACTGAGAAGTCCTTGACTTAGAATAAACACTGCTGAGCAACAATAAAACTTCAGAGCGTTATCAATGTTGTTGCTGTACCAAACCCAAAACACAGATCTGTACCAACTACTAAGAGGAAAATTAACTCTGTCCCAGCCAAAACCAGGACAGTTGCTAACTTCTGGAATCTCACTGTTCATCACTTATAAATACATGTATTCAATAACTGAAAACAGGCAAGCTTTCTCAAATTTTCACAGGATGGGCAAAAAGAACTTAGATAAACTGAGGGCAAAGCGTCAAATCCTGTCTCCAGAACAGAGAAGTGTAAGAACTGAAATAAAAGGATGTGAGTGTAGGTGGGAGGTTTAATTTTTTTTATATATATTTATTTAAGCAAGGTAAATATAAAGCAGAGTGTGGAAAAATCCATTAAGATATGACTTTCAGAAAAGCAGCCTGAGGCAGACAACTAGCAGGGAAGACGTAATTATGAGGAAAGAGTAAAAGAGGAGTAATAAGTGGTGCTATTAGTCTTAGCAGTTATGCAGTGAGTAGGTATCCCAATCAGTACTTACTATGCTGAAGTTATTGTAAGGGCATCAGGTCTGTTTTTCAGGATGTTTAGTAACGTTTCACTCACTGAAAAGTATCATCAGCCCCCTGATACCTTTCGTATTTTTTTTTAGGATAGGCTGTTCCACAATGGATGGAGCAGATGGCACTGCGGACCTCGTGATTAACAAGAGATTTGTGTCCGAATCAGAGCTCGAGGAGCGACGAAAGAGAAGGCAAGAGGAATGGGAAAAGGTCCGGAAACCTGAGGATCCAAAAGGTATGGGGTAGATTTTAATAATCACAGGAAAAAGATCTGAGAGTATTTCACTTTTGTGGAAAGCAGAAATAAAGGGTAATGGCTGGTATTCTGTAGTTTCAAAAGGTTTTTCTATGAAGGAACTAAGAACTGTTGGCAACTTAGTGTTTCTAACATATGGTCTCCCTTCCTAATTTGTTCCTTTCAGAATGCCCAGAGGAGGCATATGACCCACGGTCGTTGTATGAAAGACTCCAGGAACAGAGAGAAAAGAAGCAGCAGGAGTTTGAGGAGCAATTTAAATTCAGTAAGCACCAGCAGCAAACTGAACGTATTGTGTGCAACAGCTGTACACAACTTCTGAGTAAGGGACATATCCCTGTGACTTGTCTGCCTCTGTGAGAGGGAAACAGAGGCTTCAGAAGGGTTATTGAAATCTTGGACTTTCCAAGTAATGTGCTGTTCTGGGACCGAGGCAGCACTGCACACTTGCAAAACTCAAAAGTTGTTTGCAGTTATGAAGCTGCATTCCTGTAAAGTGTGGAATACTAGGCTTGTATTGCACATTAAATTAAAACAAAACAAAAAAAAAGCCAAAACCTGATAGCAATCCATGGAAAAGTTAAAATGTAGCATAGTTTTGTGACCCTTTAACTCATGCTTTAACACAAGACCGTCCTGCTTGAATCAATAAAAGAAATCCTGTTACAGCAGCTGTTACATTTCCAAGCCATAATTATCTGACTCAAAAGTGGTTTGAGACTTAAGATTATGATTTGGGAGATGCAAACTTCCAGGTGTTGATTCTTCAAAAAGTAGATGTTTAACTGTTCTAATGACATGGGAACCTAATTTCTACTGATGTTTGACTTTCTGATTTTATAGAAAAATCCTTTGCATTGTATCATCTGTGTATGTGCTGCTGAGTGCAAAGATGATAATGAGAACTAGAAAATTATTAGTCAACCTTTTTGAGAAAAAGGGAGCTATTGACTAAATAAAGAGAAGTGAGGATGATACTGTGGGACTCCATTTTAAGGTGGGTTCTGATTGATTTTGGTTCTTTAGCTGGAAGCCTTACCCTCAAACTATGTGTTCTTTAAGCTCCACTTTGCCTCACTGGATTCTGTCTAGAATTTCTCTTGTATTTGTGACGGAACAAAACTGTGGCACAGTCTTTGAGTTCTGTTAGAACCTGCCCCTGCAGATGCTCCCAATTACATCACTGATTGCCATGGTTGCCACTCCTGTTTCGTAGTTGATGCTTTTAGGATCGTTCCTGTAGCTACATTTCTTTGAGAGAAGGTAAGTGGGAGGAACTGACTAACTAAAGATCAGTGGAGTGAAGGGTTACCTTGTCAGATTTCAGCGCAGTTTGGC
This sequence comes from Sclerurus mexicanus, assembly GCA_013396755.1. Classification (NCBI taxonomy): domain Eukaryota; kingdom Metazoa; phylum Chordata; class Aves; order Passeriformes; family Furnariidae; genus Sclerurus; species Sclerurus mexicanus. The sequence goes on along the minus strand of VWZF01006212.1, from coordinate 162,240 downwards.
TGCCTGTGGTGAGATTTGCCTCCAGTATGTTTGAATTTGCCTTAAAATGTTCATAAGTATTTTTTCTATCCATGGGAATTTTTAAAGAGTAGAAAACAAGTTTAGTGCACTGTCAGTCAGAACTGATGATGGGACTTGGGAGGAGAAACATTAATGCTGGAGAATTGCTTTGGCATAAACACACAAACATATTTACTCTAAAACTTTTATGTAGATAAAAACCTGTTTGCAGACTTAACAGAGTTTTCTGCTTGTCTATTAAGCGTTGTAAGAATGTCTTCCTTTTCAAAGCAAAGTAACTTTGTTAGGCTGTTAGAGCATGTTAAATGAAAAAATTATCCTATTATTTTCTAAAATGGAACTTTAAACATTTTCTTTCTGAGCAATTATGGTAACCAAAATAAGGATAAGTGAAAGTTACTTCCTGCCTCTTAAGTTTCACTTGTGTTTTTGGTGGTGAAAAGTGGAAAGTACAGGTAGCAGCTTTAATGGATTAAAGTCTCCAAGTGGATCTATAGGATTCTTTCCAGCTGGAGAGTTTCCAGTTTAGTAAACTTTTGATCCCAGGCATCTTTGATGATGTGGTAAGCAGTTCTTGCCCAAGGAGCCACCCGATAACTTACTGCTGTCAGCCTGGGTGGGAAGGGCTTCTAATAACTGTCTAAATTAATGGTTTCCCTTGCCCAGTTATAGTTGATCTGCAACATCTTCCCTTTGCTTCAGTAAACCAAGTACTGGAATGGGAGGCAGCCCTGAGAAGTAAACTCACTGCTGCTTTTAAAGCAACCTCTGCAGAATATCAGACACCTGCTGACCTGGAGAACAAAGCCTACCACAGAGTGCCGAGCAGGGAATCTCAGTTTCAGCTCCAAGGATCTCTGTGACTGTTCTTTTTAGTTTGCAGATGAGGCAGACAAAAAATACAATTAATTCATGTCATTTGCTTCAAGAAGTGTCCTGAGTTTCACTGCTTTTGGTCTCTGAAGGGGCCCTCAGCAGTAGTAGAGAGTCCTACAAGTTGCTGTTTAAAGATTTATGAATGAGCTCTGCATGAGTTGGAAGGAGTGGGGATCAGCCTTTATAAAGTAACCTCAAATAATAATTGATTTCTAGAGCTTTTCTGTCAAAGACAGAAGCTTGCCAATTATCTGTGTAAATGAGTTTCTTAGTTTGCCATTAAAGTGAGTAGGGCTGGATTATGTGAATGAAGATTAAAACAAAAATATAGTGACCTTCTGTAAAGCCTAAAAATCCTTCTGTGGAATTAAACTTTAATGAAGACTAAAGGTGATATTTGGGCCGATTTTTGGAGGATGACTACAAATAGCAAGACTTGGTTTTTTAAAAAAATATTTTTATTACCTTTCTAACTAAGTAATTTGCTCGAGTGATGTTGAATGTTTGCAGAGCAGGAAATAAAAGACCTTCCTGCTGCACTAGCAGGTACTTTCCATAAAGTAGAGTAGCCTGTTTAAAAAGAATTTATTTGTATTTGGAACTTAGGAGTTGTCTTGCTTCTACTTCACTCTCTTATTTTTTTTTAGTTATTTCTTTAAACAGATGTATCAATTAGTTACTGATTGTTTACTTTAAGAAAATGTGCTTCCTATTTTGAAGCACGATTTATGGGGAGAAGTAATATGGGGTTTTTTCCAGTTGTTGGTTGGTTTAAGAACAAATTCTGAGGAGATGGGCTTAAACTTGGTGTCTGAAACCAAAACAACAAATATATAATTGATTAATGTGGTTATTCCTCATTTTGTATAACCTGTTCCAACTGCAGAAAGGCTGCTTGTCAGAAAACAATTTTCCTTAATTATATCAGCAAGTCCAGCAGCATTCTGTGGTTTCCTGTGAATTGTCTGGCTTTTCACTGTGGTAGTAGTGTTGTGTTCAAACTGGGGGAGTTTGTTGTAGTCTGTGTGCTTGAGTGTGTAAGAGCTTTGCCTTGTTAGCATCGAGTATCATTAACCAGGAGGTATTTTTACTCCTTAATTCCAGGATCCAGCAAAGAGCTTGTGTAGTTTGCTTTGTACCCTTTTCTTGGCACAGCAGCGTGGCTGCTGGAGTACCCAGTTCACTCCCTCAGGACTCTGCTCCCTGTGTTCCCAGTGGCTTTGTGCAAATTGTCCTACCTTGGCAGTATTGCAAATGTCGTATGCAACATGTGGACACTTACCTACATTTATGGGGCTGTTTGAAATTGTCCAAAAATGTTCTAAGGCAGTGATGAAGTAACACACCATAAACTGTTTCCTCCCTAAGTGCTTTTAGCTTATTAATATACGCTCTTTTCTTTATTCAGAAAATATGGTAAGAGGCTTAGATGAGGATGAGACGCATTTCCTTGATGAGGTTTCTCGGCAGCAAGAGCTACTAGAGAAGCAACGAAGAGAAGAAGAGCTGAAAGAACTAAACGAATACAGAATATCCTTTGCATTAACATGGCTGGCAGTTACCTAGAGGGGGCTAAAAGTGGACTGCAGTTTTATTCTGTCACTGACATTGTTTTTATAAACCTGCTTTAACAGAACAGGTACAATGATAGACTTTCAAAGTTTAATGTTTTCATTGTATCTTTGATAGACCACTGTAACATTTGATATTTTCCCCCTTCAACCCTCCCTGCATTGGTACTTTTTTTTCCTTCTCCCCCCTCATTGTTTTGGGGTTTGGTTGTGGGTTGGGTTTTTTTCCTGTTATTGAGGATGTAAAATACCATCACTAAAAAGAGAAAGAGAATGCAAAGGAAAAACATCCTATTCTAACCTTTTGTTTTTGTCTTTCTATTGAAAGTAAATGCTCTAGTTTATTTTTTTAATTGCATAATGCCTGATTTTAGCATACCTGTTTGAAATAATGTTTGAATTGATCTCTTGTTACTCTTCTTGAAGTATTAGATACTTTCTCCCTTGCTGATATCTGCAGGATGAGAAATTAAATACATCTGTGCCGATGCACTGACTTTCTTCTGGGAAGTTGGTGCCTATGGAGACTTGTCTCCTTTGGGTAATACACGCTTGTAGGCAGTACTGAAAGCAGGGCAGTTTGACTTTGCTGTTAAATGCCAAATTTTTTTTAAGATATGCTAGAAAATAATATAGGAGGTTTTTTATCTGTAATTAGTGCCAGTCGAGGGAAGCTGGAAGGACTTGAGGATTTCTGTGCTAAGTGAAATGCTGCTTCTTTGAGGTTTACTGAATCTGTGCAGAACCTGATGATCTCTTTGTCTCCGTTGCTTTTAAATCATCAGTGAGCAAAAGACAAGTTTTCAAGGATGCTTTAGTATAAATGAAAGAGTTTGTGGACAGATGGAGGTGACCAAAACCAGTCAGCAAATAAAACTGGTTAGTACTGATGCTACAAAGATCAGCCTTACCTTGTATTAATCAATGATTTACAGCTGGGAGTATGAGTACTTTGAAGAGCAATTAGCTCAGAAATGCATTTATGAAAAAGCAATACTGAAGCATTTTTTTTTACTTCAGAAAAAGGCTGCATCTAGTTGATGGATTTGGCATATTTTTCTTGATTTGTTGGATCTAATAATGGGATATTCATGGGATATATTTAGTTTTGGTGATGTTGCTCACGGGTCTGCCTGGTCCAGGGCTATGCAGTATAAGGTTGTGCTGTGGAAGCAGCTGACAGCTCTTGTTATGTCACAAATGTCTGGGGTGAACCACACCAGCCCAGAGGGAGTCTGGAGTTGTCTTGAATTATCCATATAACACACTGCTCCTGAATTTACTGATCGAGATGTAGAGGCCATCTTATCTCAGTCTTTGCAGTCTCAGTAATATTGGGGTCTCTGGATCTGAAGTCTTGCTGTAAATTAAACTGTAGACTTACTGCTGATGGAATCAAAGGAGGGAAAATGTTTTATAGTCACCTTATCTCATGGGAAAATGAGATGTTTTCCCCTTTCCATTTCCTTTTGAAATTTTTTTATTTAACCATAATATTTCAGCCAACCTCAGAGCAACTTGCAAAATGACTTGTCTGTGTTTGAAATTTTTGGTGGTGTTCTTCTAAAAATGTAAAAGGTGCTTTTTGCATCTGCAGGTTGTTAATAAGAGTTTATCACTACAGTGACAAAAACCAGTGGGTACTAGGCAAACCTGCTGCATCTATACGTACTGTTCAAGTGCTCTTCCAAACTAATAAGAGGAATGTCAACCCAATGGGTTTGATTATTTGCTCTTTTTCCTGGTATAGTATCCAATTTAAGCTACCCAGAGGTATTAATTTAATGGTAAATAACCTATGTAAATATTCAAATAGAGGTTTGGGGTGTTTTTTCTTCTTCTTCATTTTTTTATGTCAAACAATCATGAAATCATATATCTTTAGGATAAACTTGCTTTGTAATATTTTAATGAACTCATAAGCATGACAAATTCATATGCGTGGATGAATAGGAATTTTACTTCCTCCTGCATGAAAAACTAGGTTTAGTTGCTCCTTACCATATCCAGACCCCACAGGTCTTACAGTGATTAAAGATTTACAGATATTTTTTTAAAGCCAGGTCCAAGAAGTGTTTGAGAACAACATCCTCTTGTCTTCACTCCTTTGTAAATGTAGAAACAGTCCTCCTCTCCAAGAAGCAGCCTTTACTGTAGGACAGCTTGTTTAACGCAGTTGATATTTAAGATTGAGAGGTTTATTTCTGATTTCTGAGAGGGAACACTTCTTGGCTGGGTATAGCATTACATTTGCTAATGGCAGCAGTATGTATAAAATATCTACTAAAAATGTGCTGTGCCTTTCTAGTTGAGGAGTTTTAGAGGAATGCCACCTGGATAGAAGTGAAAAGCCTTTAATTTGGTATCTTTTAAAAGCCTTTGGGTTCCTCGGCCAGGCTTTTGTAGTGCAGTCTGAGAATATAACGAAGTGATGGACCTAAATGTGGAAGTTGAACACTGCAGTGGGTGGAAGGAAAGGTGTGTTGTAACATTAACCATGTTCAACACAACGAGCTTTCAGATGGCTTTGGATAACCACAGGATGGCACTCCTGTGCCATTTTAAAAGTGAATAAAATTGAACCATGGTTTTGGCTGAGGAGAGTTGGTTGAGGTAAGGAGCAGTCTGAGTTACTGCTGTATCCTTAGAAAAATCTAATAAGGAGTGGCATTTGAATGCACTTACTGTAAAAGTGGTTGGAGACTGAGTGTGTCACTTCAAAGCAAAGTGTTAAGAGTTTGATTTGCAGATGTTCAGTGGGGGAAAAAAGGCGTGGCTTCAAAATATATGGTCCATCAACGTGAAATTCACTATCAAGTATGTGTCTGCAATAACTGGGGTACCTGTGAAACTCCAGCTTGTGAAATTGTAGTCAAAGAAACTGTTAGAAAGCTAGATGTGAGTTTATAAATATGCTTTTGAATTAGGCCAATTTGCTTTTACTGTGTGCAGTTTGCAAGCTGTACAGGAGCTTGTGTGACTCTCATGGCACCTCATCTACAAACAGGGTCTTTGACAGACCTTGCTTCACCAGATACAGGTGGATGATAAATGTTACCAGGGCAGGACTAGCTCCTGCTGCAGGACACCTGTTCAGGGTGTGTGCAGAGTGAGTGTGCCTTGATAACACATAGACCCAGCTCCTTCTTAGCCCATCTCACAACCTGCTTAAGCTTATCCACCTCATTATAGGTTTCAGCTGCTTCCCACCTTGCTAACTCTGTTTTAAGCTACTTAGTTTTTCTGTGCAGTCGAAGGCTTTTTGGGTGAATCTTGCGCCACATTCACCCTTAATCAATCTGTTTCCTTCCTCTTGGTTTTGGTGCTCAGACCAGCAGTAACAGCCTTGAGGTCCTTACAGAGAGAGGAGCTGAAAAGACAGAGTGATAAATACCAAAGCTAAAAATGGAACTGTTTTGCCTTGATAGGCTGAAATCTGCTGGGCTCAGCAGAAGGAAGGTTTAGGAGTGGAACTGAGAGCACATATTGCTACTTAGTTTTTTTGGTATGTATTAGAGTCTGGAGCAGCAAATTTGAATTACAAATGTGTTGACCCCCATAGAAGAGGAAGTACTGCATTGCCTGTTTGGTTGGTTTGTTTTGATCCAAGCCTGATCTTTTTGTTTTTATAAAGCCTTTAGGAAAAGGCAGGATGATGGGTATGTTCGTGAGTGCTGGGTGTCATGTGTTGCACCTTTCTGGCTTCAGAACAGCAGCTCCTGGGCTGCTGCCTGGATGTCTTCACAGGCAGAGCTATCAGAGCTACTTCACAGAGTATCAATACCTGAGAGAGCTCTGACCCCAGAGGGTGAAGTCTTCTGTTTTGGCTGAGGGTACCAGCTAAATGTCATTACAAATAAGTTTATTTTGATAGAATATGTGAATGAACTTTGGTCACTGCTGTTAGCAGAACTGGCTAAATTTATCAGAGAGGAAGTGTCTGTTCTCCCCATTCCTTCCCAGCTGATCCTTAACCCTTAATTCACAGCACTCTCACCAAAGTGGGAGTCAGTATGGACCCAAAGAAGGAAACTGAGAAGAAATTGGCCATGAAGTCAGTGGAAAACAAGAACAAATTCTCTCAGGCAAAGCTGTTGGCAGGAGCTGTGAAACACAGAAGGTTAGTTTCACACCTCTATAAATTCATGAGGAACGGAACCCAGTTAGCAGTGTAGAGGGAGGCAGGCCAAAACTGCCTTCAGAGTGTGAGGTGTAAACCTTAGCCCTAAGGGGGAAGGTATAAGAAAAGACCAGCCTTGTTTCTATAGGCTCTCACAAACTGTGGGGAAAAACATGAAGCAATTCAAATAGATGTGTGTGTAAAGCAAGTGGGTAGACTCTTCATTCTAGAGTGCCAGGCTCTGGCAATCCTGCTTGGGGATCTAGAGGAAATCTATTTTACATCTCTATTTGTAGATACCAGTGTCACCTTACTCGAGTAAACTCATTCAGATTTGCATCATTGATCAGCCAATTTCACCTGTGTTTAAAATGGATTGTTTTAATTGCTGCTGGTGTTAGCATGTGGGAGACAGGGTTACAAGAGAAGAGCTTTGTGTACCAGTTTGATCCTGAGGACATCAGGCAAACTTGCCTTGTTTCTCAGTGATTTGCACTGATTCATCAACACCCTTTCCATTCCAGGGAGATGGCAGGTGGGTTTGTGATGTCTTTGCTGTTTTGAACTTGGCCTGCAAATGCAGCTGCTGGTGTTCTACAGGTTATGGAGAAACTAGACATGTGGGACCAGACTTATTTCTCACAGATGAATCATCTAATTCTTAAGATTACTGACATCTTAAAATTCAGTCAGTGTGTTCGAATCATCTCGGAGAATGTGAGATTATTTTAAAAGCTTATCTTGTAGGGTGATGTTTAGCTCCCAGTACAGCATTAATTACATGTCTGAAAACTGGAGTAAGCACTTCCACCACTTAATGTGTGTGGGATTGGGTGGTGGTAGTTTGGGTTTTTCTGAACTGGTAACAACGAGCCAACAATGTCGTTTTTGTCTTGTAATCACTAGTACTGAACCCAGTAGGATGTAGAGAAGGAGCTGGTATGTGCTTAATGGCACTTCTAAAGTCTGCAGATGGCATCTCTTTGAAGAGAGCACCTTAACTAACATGTCAGTGTCATCGCAGACTTGCTTTACAGTCTTCTATTTTTGCCACCTTATCTTTTATTGCAGAGTGGCCCAAAGCAAGTGTAGTGTGAGCTCAACATCTGCTCCCTGAGCTTTGTAATTTCCTGTACAGGATGTATTGCTATTAAAAGCTCCTTGCACAGAGTAACCTTTCGTCTGTACTGTATGTTCTGACAGGGACAGAAAAGAGTTAATGCATAATAATGCTCATACTTCATCAGTTCATCACTGCTGAAACTGGGAAGCATTTGTGTGGATGGCTTAGGATTGGGAGCATGCAGGGCAGAATCTGAGCAGTGACAAGGGAGAGCTGTAGAAGCTCTAAAGAATCAGAAGGCCAAGTCATGCTCCTTTCCCTCATTGCCACTTTGGGCCCAGAAAGGACTCCTTTCTAGATACTGCAGCTGGTGTGTGAATTGCTGCAAAACCTACTGGGCTTCTTACTGGGTGCAAGATTTTTAGATGTTTTAGAACAGACTCTCTAGGTACTTGAAGGAAGGGAAGGAAGCTCTGGAAGGGAAAAGCCACATTTGTTGCACCAGTAAGTGTGGTAACCATCCAGGATGTGCAAGGCTGTGGTCATGGTCATATGGGGTGACTGAAGCTCAGACAGTCATTCCCAGTATCCTGTGGGGTACACTCTGCTGAATAGGCAGCTCTGGGTTGCTGTGCCAGAGGTTTGACTTGACTCCCAGAGGTGTCCAAGGGTAGCAGGTGATACGTGCAGTGTAGCTGTTGATGCTTCCTTGGATCCTGCACGTTCCCCAGGGAGCCCCAGTTAGCGGCAGTCAGAAGTGGTGATGGTCATCAGGATATCCTGCTGGCATTCCATGTAGCATTTTTAGCAAAGATGTAACAATTACTTCACAGTCATTAAGTGGGTGCTTATGAGGAACAAGACACTTTCTTATTTTTTTCCACAGTTCAGATGGTGGTAACAGTGTGAAGAGGTTGAAACTAGATACTGATCAAAATGAAAAGAATCAAGGTATGTTCTGACTTCTCCATATGGGAAGCTGTGTGTCTGTCACTGAACAGCAGCTGGCTTGGGGTAAAATCTGGTTTTGCTTTTCTGTTCGTTCATTGTGCAAGACAGCACAGACTCTCTTAGAGCGGTAGAAATGGAACCGTAGGTGCTGAGACAACCTTCATGGAAAATAGGGCTGCAGGGAATCTCTCCTGGTCATCAGGTAGTTCCTTGCCTAAACCAGTCCTGACAGATGTTTGTCTAAGCTGCTCTTAAGTCTCCACAGATAGAGACTGTGCACCCTCCATAGAGAGTTTATTCTAATGCTTAAGTGGTTTTAATCTGGAAGAGTTTTACCCAATAACTAATGGGAGTCTCCTTCGGTGCATTTCAAGCCTAATGCATATTCTATTGATCATCCCCTTTCTCTTCACAGCAGCATTAGATATATTTGTATACATCCACTTCAGCTTTTCGTGCTATGAAGTGATTCTGTCCATCCTGAAGCCAGTTTGTTTCAGAAAATTGTGGGAAACCAGAAGAAAAATTAAGTTGTGTTTCAGCCTTAGCTGTCAGGCCTGCAATTGACTTTCTGTCAAGACACTCTGACACGGGTGAGCTGGAACTGTGTAATGACAACCCAAGGCGCTTCCTGAATCTGCTTCTGTTCAGTAAACTTTCAGAACAGTGGAAATAATTAATTAGCCATGGAAGATGGGAGATGTTGACTAGCAGAACGATAGAATAAAACTTTTCCTCAACTGTGTTGTTATATTGAAAAAAAAATACTCAATTACACAAAGTAGAGCTATTTTTTCTTATTTGGTGGGTTTGGTACTTGACAAGCATCAAACTGACAGCTTCAGAATAAAAAATATGTAATGCCAGCATAGAGCTGGGCTTAAACTAGTGATGAGAAAAAAAAAAATCCCCTGAGGTAGCAAGTCCTTACTGTCAGAATGGCTTTATTGCAGCATAAAGCTGCTTTATGCTTAAATTAAATCCTGCAATCATCCGCTGTTTATAAGGCAAAAGCAGGTGAGTGATATGCGGCAGCTCCTGGGCTGATTGAAAGCCCTTTCCTGCGCTCCTGTTTTTGACTGAGGTATCTCTCTTCCAGAAAAACCCTCCTGTGTTCCCTTGGGGAGCAGCTCTGTGGGAGGCTCCACAGTCCATTGTCCCTCAGCAGCCGTGTGCATTGGGATCCTGCCTGGCCTGGGCGCCTACTCGGGAAGCAGCGATTCGGAGTCCAGCTCGGACAGTGAAGGCACTATTAATTCCACTGGGAAGATTGTCTCCTCTGTCTTTCGTGGCAACAGTTTCTTTGATGGTCCATAACAAAATCCCTCCGTGTGTAATGTAGTGCAGAGTATCTTCCAAAGCCCTGATGGATGCTTGTTTGCATCCTTCTGCCCCAAATATAATCTTTCTAGCTAACCTCTAAACCTTAATACACTCAGATACTCCTAAAATAACTCATTGTATCTTCCCCCACACTTCCAACTTTCCATTTCTGGGGTGCATACTGAGCCTTGAAGAAGAGCTGCCATCCTAAAGGAGAAGGCACACCTAGTGTCACAAAGGTCTGAGGGTAAGGAGGAGAGAGCTTTTTCTTTGACAATTCTTATGGAAAGAATTATGTTGATTTAAGAAGTTTATACAAGACTAACAAGCAAAAATACTTCCTTGAAGCAGTGAAGTCTTGTAGAAACAGCCATGTGTTCTGTTTTAAAATGTCATTTTTATTCTGCATTTGAGAAATGGGGGCAGAACCAAATTTGAGCAGATGGTGAAGTGTAGATTGCCATGACACTGTAAAGAAGTTTTAGTGTTACATGATTAAAGACATTCTGAATGCATTTTTTTATCTCTGCTTGTGCCATTCATAATTGTTCTCATTCCATTAAGCAATTTCTGCTCTACCCAACCAGCCCTTTCCTCAGACTACCATCAGGAGAGGTACAAGGCAGCCTCCTACAAATGCAGAGGTGGTGATGGAAAACTGCTGGTCTGAGTGAGTTCACAGGAGCTGCAATTGGCTGTTCTGCTCAAAGGCTGTTGCTCCTGCGCCAGCGCTTGGCAAGCAATTTAGCTTTTTAGCAGCAGTGTCCTGAAGAACATGAATCCAGAGCAGGTGGGATTCCCTCTTTGTACAGAAGCTGGAGAACAACATCATCCTTGAAGCTGTATTGAATTTAAGAAATCCTAGGTGGGTATGTTTATGGGTGGGGTGGACCAGAATGCCAGGCATGAGCAGGAAGTAGGGCTGAGGGCCCATCCTTTTCACCTGTATGTGCAAACAGTGCTAATGGGAGGTCAGAGGGTTGGAACGGTTCATTTCAACTGCACAGGGGTGGAAGTGTTTTTGTGACAGTCCTTCACAGTCCTGCTCTATGTACTGCACTTCTGAGAGAGCACCTGGTAAGTGTTTACCAAAGGGCAGTTACCTGGATGTGGCACTGAGCAACTTGTAAGAGAGCAGCTGGGCTAAAAGCAGTGAAAACTGAGGGCCTTTAGTGGATTCACGCCTTAGCTTGAGTGTTGAACTTCCCCAAAGGAGACAGGGAGAGTTATGCTCCCAATGGAGCTATCCTTAGTCAAACACCCTTTCTGTTTGCACAGCCCTGTTCCACAGTCATATCCCTACAAACACACTAATTCCTCCCCTGTTCTGGGCTGCCTGGCACCTCCTGTGTTTGCTCCAGATTTTTTCCTGTCTCTTCTCTAGCTGCTGTAATTATGGCACTTTCGGGTGGAAAATAGGTAGATCTCTTGCAGCCTCTGTAATGCTTTGCTGTAGATGATTTTCATTATACTGAGCTATGGAGTGAAATGGAAGCAGTGAACAAAATATGCATATTTTTTCATGCAAGTTGGATTTGCGAGAGCCTTGAGGAGTTGGTGTGAGAGCTGTCAGTGCCCTTCCCTGGCATTAAGCTACATCAGTAATCTCACTATAGAGTCAGAGCAGCCTGGCCCAGCTGTGAGCATGCTGGGGCCATTTTCCTGAGTGGTGTTTTGCACAGCTGCAGTCAAAATGGCTGATTTAGACAGAAATTTGTAGTGGCAATTGCCAGCCAGTTGCAGCAGGTGTGATGGTGGTGGTGGTCCACGGGGGCTGCCGGTGAGAGCAGAAGGGGGTGATGCTGGTTGTACTGGACCGTGCAAGGCCAGGGGGAGACATAATCCAGGAAAAGCAGAGGTGAGAGCCCTCAACTTTCCTATTCCTAGAAGAACGGAACAGGGCGCTTGGGGAATGCCTTTGAGTCTGAGTCAGCCCTGCTGTTCTCAGGGCCTGGCCCACATGAACAAACTGCAGAGCTGTCCCAGCTCCTCACTCCATCTGTTGGTCCCATTTACCTTCGTACTGTCAGAAGTCATCTGACATTAAAATACTCCAGTGCCCTGAGAGACGTGCTGGGATGTGAAGAGTGCATGGGATAGAGGATAAATCAGACCTGAAAAGGGCAGCTGTGGCAGTAACCTTGCCCTGGGGCTGACAAAGGTGGAGGAGAATGGCTGGCTCTGACTAGATCCAGCAACTTTGTCATGCAGTGGTGGATTTAGATATTTTTTTGTTATTTTTAAGGAAAACCATGACTGCATAGTGTGCGTTTCAGCCCCTCCCCAGGGACAGCTCTATAAACTGCTTGTTGTCTGTGCTAGTTGTTAAATCTTCAGAGAGGTGTTAAAAAAAAAAATACAAGCCCCCACAAACACTCTACTAGAAGAAGAGCTTACGAGCTTCTGCAGCTGCATGTGAGGTTCTCTTATGGAATTTTTTAAAAAAAAACCAAACATTTTCCAAAACCACAGACTCTGATCTGGAAGCTGAGTTGGATACAGCATTATTTTTAAACAAGCCACCCTTCAGAGGCTGCTTCTCCCTTTGGAGAATGGTGATGTTGGTTGTTTATTTTCCCTTCCAGGGGGTTTTTACAAGGCAAATGTTTCACGGAGCAGTACCACCTCTCCCAAGGGATGGAGTCTCACCCAGCGCCGTGCTTGGAGCCAACTCAGGCCCTCACTGTCAGCTGCGGAACAGCCTGGGACAGCCTCTCTGCTGGTGCCTCGGGCAGCAGTGACAGCCACAGGTTTGCTGGTGGTGGTTGGTGGCAGAGTGTGCAATGGGCTGCAGGCTTTACACAGGGACACCAACCTCCCACCTCAAGCACTTCCTCTAATGGGGAAAAGGGAGGTCAAGTCTACTTGAGCTTGGAGTACGGCTGGTGATCCCTGCCAGATACTCAACAGCATATTCAGCTTCAAAAGACCTTAATCTAGTTAAGAGCAGCAGAAAGCAGCAATTAGCACTGAAGATAGCGCATTGCTGATGAGCAGCTCAAAGACGCTGCTGGAGAACTGGATTTCATTACCCAGCCCAGGCAGGAGGGAACTTTTCTTACTCAGAAGAATTTCTAGAGAAGAAGCAGCAGTGAACCATGAAACTTCCTTTCACGGTTCATTGTGGGTTCACCAGTGTTTCCCAAGCACACATGTGTGTGCACACACCGGTCCCCTGCCCTTAGCTCAGGCAGGCACTGAGGGGTTCTGCCCTCCCTGGGATAGCTACATCCATATTCAGTAAAGCCCCCTCTGGCAGGCTGCTGTTGACAGCCTGGGCTGATCCCACGGCACAGCAAGCAAAAACTGAGCAAACAGTGAGCAACTGAGGGAGTGGGACAGGCCATTTGGGGTGATGCCCAAACATGCAGCACTGCTGACCATGCACGCTGCTCCCACACCTTCCCATCTAGGAGACCCTTGTTTTAAATGTCCAAGTTTCTTTATTAACCTGAGTATAACAAATATAACATGTACACAGTATAAAAATGAACACAGGTCCTGACGGATGTACAGGTACAACACAAATACGTGAACTATACAATGACCAGTTCGTTGAATAATATATTAAGCATTTCATTGCTTGGAAAAAGCACGTTTTGATCATAAAAATTGTATTCTGTTCCACTGAAATTATACAAAGTACATTCAATACTGAAAAGTGACTCAACGGAGCAGGACCAAGGCCTAGCCTGGCTGCTTAGTGTTACCTTGGGCCGAGACTGTACAAAATTAATCCAGACGCTTTGCTGGGATGAGTTTTAAGAATTTAGCAATTAAATTAAGAAGTACAAAGTGTTTCAGGGAGGGTATTCTTCTCTTAAGAGCATGTGGAATGCGCTTTCGGTAGGACCAACAGGCTTAGGCAACATGCAGAGGGAGCAGCCTGGTACAACTCTATGCAGGCTCCGAGTTGATGGGTGGCAGGTTTTGGTGCTTGAAGTACTGGACGACTTGCTGGGGCAGCTCTGCCAGCACAGCTTTGGCCAGGGTCTCCTTGGGGACCTGTGGGCCAGAGGGAACCAACACCAGCATTAGGACAGCCACAGGGGACTGACCGAGCAAACACGGCTGGGCTGTCCCCAACTCCAGACTGTGGCATTTCATTTAATGCTCCCTAGAGTCTACTGGCAGCCAGCATTTACACACTTGAGAGTATTATATTCTGTACTACTCTTTTCCTCAAGATAATTAATTTGTAGGGAGGAGTAAAACATTCTGTGTAGGTTAGAAAAACCAGGTATGAGTAACAGGAGGTGAAATAGAAATACACTGATTAATTGCAAAAAGGGGAAAGGTAAGTTGATTTTCTGCATCCTTGGGCAATCCTGGGCCAGCAACAGCATCTGACCCAGGGCTGACTCCTGGCTGATCACAATAGGCCATCCCACGGAGGGGCCACATGCATGGCCAGTCCCAGCACTGCCACCAGGAGGGACCAGGGGCTGTAGGGCTCATCCCCAGGACAATTCAGCATCTGTGTGGCACATCACAGGTGCTGTGTGAGACCTGAATGGGAGACACTGGCATGGGACTATGGGCACCCCTGCCTGCAGCACTAATTTACGTGGTCAATGACAGAGCATCACTGAGGGATGGTAAGACAGGCAGGTTTCTCTTGCCTCTGTCTGCCTTTACTGTGATTGCTCCACTTCTAGGGTAGTTTCCAGGCTTGACACCCCATTTCTCCCTGTGATCCCATCCCCGCTGCCCACACTTACATTGCGGAAATTCCGGAAGGGCACGAACTGGACGATGTCACGCACAGCCTCCTCGCCGGTGTGGGAGCGCAGCACCCGGCTGTCCCCGTCCAGGAACTCCATGGCAGCAAAGTCAGCGTTGCCCACCCCCACGATGATGATGGACATGGGCAGCTTGGATGCCTGCACCACGGCGTGTCTCGTCTCGTCCATGTCGCTGATCACCCCGTCTGTGATGATGAGGAGGATGAAGTATTGCTGTGGAGGGGAGGACAGAGGGTCAGACCCAGTGGGGTGCCAGTGCACCCTCACACTGCAGCCAGAGCGAATGGCTAGGATGCTCCACATGTTGAGAGGTGGCAGGTCCCCATGGTATTTGGGAGCAAGGTTCACGGCTTCCCAGGACACCTGGGATCACCCCCTTTAGCAGAACCCAGAAATTCAGGTGCTTCTATTCCCCTTGATTTTTGAAAGATAAAAAACACCAAACCATCTCCCACCCCAAAATATTTTTCTGATTTACTGTACTTAATGATGGAAAAAAACCCCTACCTCCATCCTGTGCAGAGCTTCTGTGTCAGGAGGAGTTTGGAGTCGAGAAATGAGCCCAGCAGGAAGGCGAAATCTCCCCTTGCCTGCACACAGTGGGGTGTTTATTGGGGTGCTCCCCATTGACATGTCCCTGCACTGATCTCCTGTGTCCCAGTGAGGTGGGGGGCCCATCCCATGCTCAGGGTTTGTCCGTTTCCCATACGAAGCTGTAGGTATTGGAGGGACTGGGGAGTGCAGAGGGTACTGGCAACATGGGGGAGTGACAGATCAGCATTAGAACCCACTCCCCTTGAGAAAAGGAGGGCACCAGGGCCAGTCCTGCAGAGCCGGGGGAGGATGGACAAACAAACAGACACACCATCCTGCTGGACACAGCTCAGAAAATCTGAAGCATGTGGACCCCAAAAATTCCATCTCCTCCATCTTCATGGAAAGTAATGGCTCAATTTTGGCACATTACACAGCTTGCATGTGCTGGAGAAATGATGAAAACAAGCACTTAAGCACATTAAAGCCCTTTGTTCCTCTCCTCATTCTTTCCATTTCCTCTGAAAACCGCTAGCACAGCCATCCTGGAAAAGCAAAAGAGGGAGCACTGTCCCAAGCCTGTTTTTCTGGTCTTCCGCCAGCCCACATCTCCTAAAACCTTCCCTGAGCTTTGTTTTCTCTTGATGCTCTCCAGTGCAAAATTCCAACTACAAACAAGGCTGAGTCAAGCTTAAACACAACCCAAGGATGCGGGTAAGGAGGTCTTCCCAAGCCAGAGCAGCAGCCAGACCCTTCCCCACACCAGCCCCTTTTGGTGTGTTAGCCTTGCCTGCAGACCAATGCCCAGGGATTAGTTTTCCCCTAAATCTGAACTTTTCAGAGAAAATCATGGGGAGACAGATGTAGGTCTGAAGAGCAGGACCCCAACATCTATGTCTGGAGGACAAAACTGAACCTCAGGAGAGGACCTGCACTGGTCGTCACTGGAAGCAGGACTGAGGCTTGATCCTCCCTGGGAACCAGCCTGCGAGGAAGAGTAAAACCTTGAGGGCAGCAGCTGATAATGGGAAAGGCTTCAAGCTGATTCTCCCCTTCCTCGCCTGGCCTCTGTACCACAAATACAGGAAGAGCTATTTTCCTTTGTTCCCTTTTTTTTTTTCCTTTCTGTGAAATGTTTAACAGGATCAGAGAAAAATGCTGGAAAGTATGCAGGAAAAGAGGCGGGGGTGCAGAGCTCATCAAATGTTTAGCACAACATATTTCAGAGGTCAAGAGCTGCTGCTGTGGATCAGCCTCAAAGCCCAAGGGCTGTGTTGGGGTGATGAGCATTGGAGATTACAGCAAGTGAGCAGCGGGCACAGCAGGAGAGCATCGGTGGGAGATACCCCGAGGAGTGATGCCAATTTTCGTGGGGTTAGTAAGTGGCAGTGGGACATTTGTGCTGGTGGCACCTCTGGGCTCGCAGTATCCAGCCAGCGTGGCACCTCTACCAAGCCACAACCAGAGCTGCTGGTGCACGGGGATCAGGCTGGCCCTACAACTGAGTCCTGCCAAGCTGGCACACCAGCCCAGCAGCACCTTACTCCTTTCTCCTCCTTCTGTCATTTAAATAGCCAATCTCTGACTCCACATGGGCTCTGGGGATGATTTCTCATCATATGCTTTCAACAATTAGGCTCAGGCGGGTGAGCAGGACTTGAAGGGATTAGGCAACACTAAACAGCATGAGGTAAGAAAAGGGGCAGTTTCAATTCGAGGACCCTGCTGGAAAGGTGTGTTCTAATTCCCCAAAGCTTATTAATCCTTCCTCAAATGTCAGATCATGTAATCCCTCTGTACCTCCCCCAGCCCCAGCACATTTTAGTCTCCCATCCTTTAAGAGCTAAGGACTCTGGTGTTTGTGATCTTTGTTACCATGGAAAAACTACAAGGTTTTTTGGTTTTGTTTGAAATGCTGGGAGCAAGCGAGAGAGGGAGGAAGAGGAGGGCAGGCCCAGGCAGCCACTGAAGCCATCAGCACCAGGGGTGGCTTTGATGCCATGAGTCCAAGATGGGATGGAAGAGAAGACCCTGGGGGAGTGAGATCCCTCATCAATAATGCTTTGTGCTGCCAAAAAAAAAGCCTGAGCTAAGCCAGGCTTGCCTCTGAAGGCACTACCAGTGCCCATTATTTAAAATCTCCCTTGATTAAACTATTAGTGCCAGTGGAGGGGTGCAATTTGCATACGATTAGCGCCTCTGCTCATTTCTGAGCCCGTGGGCTCTCCCTCCCCCACTGACAGCGAGAGAGAAAATGAAAAAATGAGGAGCGACCTGGATTTGTGCTGAATTAAACTAAATTCAGTGTTTCCTTGTGCCTGGAGCTGGGAAGAGCAACAGCACTCGCAGCCAGGCTGGTAAAGGTCCCCCTGGGGAAGATGTTTTGGGCATGATCCTGCTCTGCCCCAGGCAAGAATCAGGAAAGCTTTTACCCCAACATCTCCTGCCATGCATGTGCTGGTGCCCAAGCTGAGTTGCTCTGGCCAGCAAAACCCAGGGTCCTGATCTGCCATCCTCCATGGGCAGTCTGCTGCCACAGGGGCCCAAGTGAGTGCCACCTTGCAGACCTCAGGTGCTTTTCACACCCCTAAGAGGACCCCTCAGTCACCACTGGCAAGGCTGGACCCATGGCTGCAGCCCACAGTGAACAGAAAGACATGAAATCCAGCCTAGGCTTTGCATTCCCCACCCCCCAAGGCCATCAGGATTGCCATCCCATCACAAAATCTTATGGACTTACCGATGCAGTTTCCTGTTGGGTGGCTTGAGCTGCAAAGCGGGCCACGTGGTTGATGATGGGGGAGAAGTTGGTGGGTCCATAGAAGCGGATGTGGGGCAGGCAGGCTGAGTATGCTTGAACAATGCCCTCCACACCTTCAGAGAAAGCAGAGAAGCCAGGAATTACAATGCATCATAGATCAGGACTACAGCAAGTCCAATTATCTCATGCTGTCATGAAGCTGAACTGAGATCTACTTCCCTCCCTCTCACCTCCCAGCCCCCTGCCACTAACTCATCCAGCTCCACTCAAATAATTTTGTAGTGGATTCTCAGACCTTCTGGGGTTGGGAAGCCCTTGCAGTGGCCAGTCAATGAAGGCATTCCTTGGATTCTGACAAAATCTCAGAATCAACCAGAGAAGGAACAAAAAGAAAAGCAATGCCTGGTCTCTGAACATAACAAAAAACCCCACTCAAAACCAATTAAAAAAAAATCCAAAAAACCACAGATTAAAAAAATCAAAAGGAAAGACAGAGGAAAAACCCCTAAGACAGCAGAGAGAAGCAAAGCAACCCTAAAAGTGCCTTCTGAGCTTCCAGACTTCTGCCACACCAAAACAGGATAGATGACTGGTCTCCCAAAAGGATCCATGGGGGTGTGACTCAAAAATTACCAATTCCACAATTAATCATCTCATCATCAGTCCTTTGGGAAGGACTTGTCACTGATAAGAGCTGCAGGACAGTGGCTTCTGCACCCCACAATGCCTGCAATACATCAGATCCGGTGAACACTTTGTAGCTGCTGGAGAGCGACTGAATGAAGCGGAGGCAGCAGAAAAGCAGCCAGCTTTCATGAACCATCCAGCAAGGTTTGAAGGCCCATCTTGCTGGAGTAAGATGACTTTTGGGGTCCATGGTAGCCCTTACCACTTAAGATTTGAGCAATCCTTCAGCCATCACTGTGAGCAGCTCTCAGCTGCTAAATGAAGTATTAAGTCTGAATTCCCCATCTGCTAAACAGGTCCTGTGTTTCTTGCAGCCTTGCTGGAGGAGCAGACGGCTGGTAGGACACACCAGACATCAGAGCGAAGGCGGATTTTACACTGTCTGAATCCAGTTGCATTTTACCCTGGGCCTTCCTACACACCCCCAAATTTTCTCTGCTTTCCTCTGAGTGTGCCATTAGTTTGTGCTCTGCTTCACTGTTCATGTCTGTCTTTGAATAGACCCTGAAAAATCTCCAAGATCATAGAATTATGGAATTGTTTGGGTTGGAAGGGACCTTAGAGATCATCTAGTTCCAACCACCCTGCCATGGGTAGTGATGCCACCCACTAGATCAGGTTGCTCAGGGCCCCATCCTTGAACACTTCCAGGGATGAAGATGTTATTGAAGAAATGCAGAGGAAGGACAGAAGGCGCTGAAGGCATCTAAGGAGTTCTAAAGACCTGGTAAATGCTTACCTGAACAGAATGGGTTCCTGGGATTGAAGTTAATGGCAAACTCATGGGATACCTGTGGAGAAGAAAAGACCCAAATTAACTCAGAGGGTCAGTGCAGCACAGGCTGTTCACTGTCAGTTTAGCTGATGCTGCAGGGCTGGTTTAGGTGCAATGCTCCCCTGGAACAGGACCAGGTGGTTGCAGAATTATGGTCCATTCTGCTGAGTCAACAACACTTCCCAGCTCTCTGCTACCCAAACAGCAAACACAAACATGGTCAGGGCTGAGCAGCAATTGAGGATGGACCAGTTCCCCAGTGTCCCCACCATGGGGCCTCATGAAATTACCACATCACATTCTTCTAGGGTTATCAAGGCAGGTTTGTCCACATGGCTCCTACTGGCTGCCCAGAGGGGAAGCAGGCAGAAGGGATGCTCTCAGCCAGCAGGGCCATCTCACCAGTCCTTAGGAGAAATTACTTGATCCTATTGCAGGTTATAGAGGGAGAAGCCTCCATTACCATCACAGGGAGCCCCAGTTCTGGCAGCATTTCTGTTCCCCATCTCTCTGCACATGGATGGTGCAGCAGGAGGGAGGAAGGCACAGAGCAAGCTGCATTGAAGACCTGATCTAGCATGTCAGCTATCCTGACAAAGGAGCAGAAGATTAACTTCATCACCTGGGTCACCATGCCAAAAAAGGCAGCATAAGACAAGCAAAATGAATGCTTGGATGTGATGGACAGCAAGTCTCAACACAATCTGGGCTGGTTTTCATTGACCATAAAACCATCCCTCCATGGCACATGCAGGATCCTTCAGGCTTTCCAACACCTCCTTTCAAGGTGAGGTCAATGGTCTCACAAGGTGAGACTGGCAATTGCAGACAGCCCTGCACACCCGTATCTCTGGCTTGTTGCACTGGGCAGCAGTTGCTTTGAATCTGCCTCTGCCAGCAAAGGCAGGGCAGCTCAACAGTCTGGCTGCAAGAGAGGGCCGGGACTCCTGGCCTTCAGGACACACCTTTCCAATACTGCTGTGGGTCAACAGCCTGCTTATGGAACAACCACAAGAAGTGTGGGCTTAGGCATATTTCTTACTCTGCTCCCAGCAATTTAGGCACTGAAACAAGCAAACAGACTCTCAGGAGCACCAAGAATGTGCTACTGCCTCTTCCAGCCCCTCTGAAGGTTGAAGGGGTGATTGGAGCTTTCAGGCCACCAGCTCAAGGGCTGCAAAACAAAAAGCTTCCACCCTGTTCGTGCCAGAGTTACAAAACAAGGATATTGTCTCTCTCTCAGAAGGGTGGAGGTTTGCTGAGCTTTTCAGCATGGGAATTGCTTCAGGACACGCGTGTTCACAACACTGGCATGACGACTGTCCTCTGAAGCGCCATCTGAAGCAAAAGTCCTCCTGAGGCTGCAAACGCAACACGCCTCTGATTCAGACTTTCCAATTATACTGGGCATTGTGTTGAAAGCAGCAGAAACTATTTTTGCGAGAGGCTTGCGGGGTGGGAAATAACAACCAAACAAAAGTAAAGTCAACCAGAAGTCTTCCCCGTGCTGCAAAGCTGATGTGCTGCTGGACTGGTGAACTGCTCAGGTCTCTCCGTTCCTGTTGAGCACGACCAGTAACACCCACAGCACCAGGCTGGGGACAGTCTGAAATGCACGACTGTGTGATTAGCATATGACCTTTCTCGTAGAAGTCTCAATTTTGGGCAATATACTCAGATTCAACTGATTTGCAGTTGTAATGGGCTCATTTCCTTTTTGCTTTTAAAAAGTGTTCAAAAATCTGCCACCTGAGTATTTATAGACAAGGCAAGCAGAAATATTTCCATGTGTTGCACTGTAAAAGAGGGGTTTCTCTTTCTTTTAAGCAGCAACAAAATGGTTTGAAGCTGTATTCCTCAGTGTCTACAGAGCAGATCCCCTACGTGCAGAAGTGTTGAAAAACCTCCTCTGGAGTTTGTATGGATTTTATATATACATGTATATATATATATATATATTTATATTGGCTAAAAAAATACACCAAGAAGGCCTCAAAATAACAACAACAACAAAAATTCATTCCCTATTCAGCCCTTACCTTGAAAACAGTTTCAGTTTCAGAGGAGTCCAGTTAAGTGTATGACTGTATGCAGAACACCTACAGGTATCCATTCCAGTAACTCACAGGGAGAAACTTTTTTAAACTACCCCAAAGGGTAAGACAAACTCCACAGAGGGTTCTCTGCCACCTCCCCAAGGAATCCCACCCTTGCTGTGACTCAGTTTCCCTATATATATATATATATATGGCAAAAAGATGAAGAGTCTTTGGGGGCTGCACATCAGTGGAGCCTCCAGCTTCCTCTGGCTGACCCCCTCTCCCAAACCCAGGTGACTGGTGGGGCTCCGACATTAAGTATTCCCCTCTCCACTGCTGCCTTGTCTTCACTCATCCCCCAGAAACCACAACCCATCTGCTTCCCTCTCCTGTTCCCTACTGGGAAACCACTTGAGGCTCTCTACAGAGCTGTTACATGGCAAGATGTTCTTTGACATTTCCAATGAGACTTTTGTGTGCAAAACATCTCGCTCCGACGGGTGCCTGAGAAGCGTTGGGGGAGCCATGGAAACGGGAGCACAAAGCACCATTTATACCACTCGCATCTCTTGACAATCTTCACTAGGGTCTCTGGGTCCCTGCTATCTGTCCACCGTTACACAGGGCACGGGTTCTCATGGAGAACTGCCGGTTTGGCTTTGAAATTCCCCAACAAGCCTTGATGGCCAAAAAATCTTTACTGAGTGAGTGGAGGTGGTGATGTGCAGAGCCTGCAGGCTGGGTGACTTGGGGAGAGGTGAAGCCCCAGGCTGGAGTGGTGTGAGGTGCTGCACCAGGGATGGCCCCACTGCTAACATGACACAACTGATGGGTCACTCTTGGTGTTAGGGTGGGTGACCTTTAGGCACAGGACAAGCATCTGGGGAGGGAGAAGCTGCTCCCCATCGGGGTTTATTTGGGCTTAGACATCCTTCTGGTGCAAAACCACATGTTTTTTCCAGCAGCATTTACAGAGTATCCCCCAGGCCCACGGGAAGCTGCAGGAGGCAGCCACAGGGCCCCCAGCCAGCATCCTCAACCCAGTACCTGCTTCCAGCCTTGCTGGAAGAGCCCTTGCCAGCCCAGCAATGCCCTTTCCATGGTCACTGACCTGCACACATAGATAGCAGAACAGGATGCTTGCCATGACAATTCATCCACTCTCCAGCAGCCCAAGCTGCTGTACCCTTTCCATCCCCACTGCATTTTCCATTCCCATTCTTCTCCTCAAGTAATAAATAGCTGGTGGCAGCTGGCTCACAGACCTTGGAAGCTGCCTACCTAGATTTTCCCACCCAAAGTGGTGAAGTGACAGACCAGGGACATTTGCTGGCCAAGCAGGATGAATCAGCTCCAAAGTGCACATGGAGGGATCTCCTCCTGTGGTTGGCAAACAACAAGAGCTCCCACTTGAGTCACATGAATTTTGGCTGCCAGGAGAGCAGAGAAAAGCACTAAACCGGAGCGGGCAGGACATCCCCAGCCACAAGGGCTGGCAGTGATGAGCTTCCCAGCCCGATTCCCAGCTGCTCGTGACTTACGTGCCCCACTTGACTCAGCCCAGAGCACAGCTCCCCTCCCAGAGAACACAAAGGGCTCACTGAGATTCAACCCCAGCCTGTAGCTGGGAACGCCTCAAAGCCAATGAACAGAAAGAAAATGCACATGAAGGGCATGAGCAAAGAGCAGTCAAAAGACCCAGCTAGTAATTAACGATGGTGGTGTCCTGGCACATTGTCTCAACGATGAGAAGATGTTCCCAATCCGGCAGCCAGGCTGCACAAGCAGCTCTATACCCTGCCCTCTGGATGTGCAGAATGCTCAGCTCAGCCCCTGCAGGACCAGGGTGCCTTTAACCAATACCTCCAGCATCTAATCCCAAACAAAGACCATCGTGGGTTTTTGGGAAAGCTCCTCTGCTCCTGTCCTTGCAGGCTCTGCCTGTGCAACACCACACCAAGGCTCCCCAGCTCCCAACCCCCTTCCAGCCTTTGCTGCTGTCTGACAGATTCATCCAGGGGCCTTTTCCCTTCCCCAGAACTGTTCCTGCCTCCTGCCAGGAAAATGAATCAACGCCTGGCTCTGCCCATTAATGCCAGGTTGCTGCTGCTTTCATGCCAACATAGAAGGGAGGAACGGGCTGCTCGTGCCCCATCCTTGCCTTGTTGCCCACCCACACCATCACATCTCACTCCCCACCAGCTGAGATCCCCCATCCACCCACTCCCACTCTGCCCAACAGCATTTCCCCAACCAAATCCCAGCACCTCCTGGCCCAGGTTATATAGAGACAATCCCACCTCAAACACACAGGTGGCCACAACACTTTACCTTCCAGTCTGGTGGGAGTTGGGCACCAAATCCCAGAGCAGGAAACATCTTGTCTCTAGAAGGAAGAAGGAAAACATATGGGTGTATTGACACACATGAAGCAGGCTTGTACAGCTTCTCCCAAAACATACAGTGCCTTTAAAAATCGTGGGAGCTGAACAGAGGGAATAGATATTCCCCCTCGGCTTTTGATCTTTAGAGAAAAAAGAGTGCAGCTTTGCTTTGTTTCCCACAGGGATCAGGAGCATCCTCTTGCCCAAACACCAGAGTCCTGTAACCCTGGAAATTTTTAAAAATGAACTATCCATTTTGGTCACAAAAAGCCAGCGCAGCAAGAGCAACAGATTTCTGGTTTGTTTTCTCTATTAATGTCTAAGATGGTATTTTTCTGATATTTTCTCCACCCCTCAGGGTGTCTGAGGAACAAGGCAGCCTGGGGTCACAGCTCTGATGGTAAACACCAGTGAGCTGAGGGCATCTGCCAGCTGGTCCCAGCAGAGGATGCTCCACCTCTGTGAATGCTCCTTCCTCTCTACAGCAGCAATGGGGAGAGGAGAAACTCTGTCCCAACCCTCTCATGCACCTCAATGTATACGGGAAATAATACCTTTAAAGTATTATTTATTCCCGGCTTTGCAGATGGGAGATCAAGGCAGGTGCATCCCAGCAGCCCCTTGGGGAGCCAGGGAAACATCTGCAAAACATGGGGTGGAAGCAGAAGGGCACGGTGCTTACGAGTCATAGTCCTGGATGATCTGGCCGACAGCCCAGATAGCTGACAAATACTCGTTTGTCCCCAAGGGGTTGATGTAGTGCAAAGAGGAGGGTTCCTGTGGGTTCCCATTGGAAGCTGTGAAGTCAATCCCAACCTGGGGGACAAGAGAGAAGCACAGAACCATTCTCTGTTAGCAGGCACCACCACAGACCTGGCTGACGAGCCTCTACTGCCTTTGAGGCCCACACAGAGTTCTGTCAAAACCCAAACCTCAAACTTTTGCAAAAGTTTAACAAAATCCACCTCTTCACCTTCTGTACAAAGAGCTGATCAAACACTACATTAGGCAGTCATTCACTCTTACACCTCCCTTTTTCATCAGTGAGCGTCACATAAAGTGCCCCAAAGCAGTCCCTGCTCCTGGAGCAAGCCACCACCACCTCCAGCTCAGGACTCTTGCTACCCACCTCCCAGCTGCACTGGGGTGGAGTAGCCTCATGGACATCAAGGCAGCCAGGGCCATCTAGGTATTTGGATCTCAAGGTCTTTGACCGAAGAATCACAACCCTGAGCAGACCTTCCCCTGCAACCAAAAAGATCTGCTCTTCACCAGGCTTCCCCAGGGACCAATATATGCTGAGCTCTCAGGGGACTCTGTCAGCAAGGCACTCATTTTTCTTCCTCCTCAATTAGGCTTTCTATTTAAAGGCGTTTGTAGAAATGCCTATCTCAGACCCAGTTAAATCTGGTCAGAAGAGGCGAGATGCTGAGCCACCCAATCTGATATGACTGGGAAGGACGAGTTGGGAAGAGGCGAGCAGGCGGAGCGGCTGCGCTTGCCTTGTTTGCTTAGCAAAGAAGCAAACCCCAAAATAACTCCGCTGCCTAAATTGAGCTCAGGGATTTCACAAGTGATTTTGCTCCATATCCGTAATGGGAGAGGATGAATGGCAGTTTGGCTGAGAAGGGACCTTGGCCTGTCTGGGGCACGAAGACATCACAGCCCGGGGTATGTCACCACCCTGTGCCAGGGTGGCTGGTAAAACAGGCATGGCAGGACAAGGGGACATGTTTTCAAATTGAAGAGGGTGGGTTTGGATTGGGGATAAGGGAGAAATGTATGGTGAGGGTAGTAAGACACTGAGACAGGTTGCTGTTGATGCCTCACCCCTGGAAGTGTTCAAGGCCAAGTTGGACGGAGCTTGGAGCAACCTGCTGTAATGGAAGGTGTTTCTGCCCATGGCACGGGGGTTGGATCAGTGGACTTTGAAGATCCCTTCCAACTCGAACAATCTTACGGTTCTGTTGAAAACTCAATTTCTTTGTTGAGCAACTGTATGGCCTCAACAACCTGCACTTCACCACTGTAACATCCCTGCCCCTGTGCCCAGCTCCTGCCGAGCCACCATGCTCAGGGAGCAGTGGGGAACCTGAGGCACAGGGTGGGGCTCACTGGAGCCACACAGGCAGGTGCTCTGCTCACGCAAGCAATGCCATCAAGAGCAGCACTCAGACAACAGACCTGAGAGCGACGCAGCTGGTCTGCCTCCAACACAGGACAAACGGCCCAGCACACAAACGGCCCTTCTCTGTGCCTTCAGCCCTTCTCTCCCCACCATCTCCCTCAGTGGGGAGGACACCACTGGCGTTTCCAAACTGCAGGGCTGTGTGCGGCAGCGTCCTCCTCCCAGCTCAGGTGTCTCTGCAGAGTTGCACCCACTGGAAACACACACAGGGGTTTGGACCAAAGATGCCTCGGGGGGAGGAGGAGGAGCCCTCCAATAACTGGCAGATCTTTAGATGGGGGGAAGATTTCTGCATTCAAACCTAATTCATGCAAGAGCTCCGTGCTACCAAGAAACTCACTGATTTTCTCTTGTATTCACTCTCCAGCACCAAGACCAAAGCACAGAGAGGCAGAGCGGCACACAAAAAGCTCTCCCAATCGTTCCTGTTCCTATGGCAACTCTTCCTCCTCCTCCTACTCTTCCCCCATCATGTTTTCAGATAAAACAACAAAATACAAACTGAACTAACTGTGAGTGCCTGCAGCTCTCTCAATATTGCACCAGGAAAGTTTGCAGAAATTGAGAACCCCACTTCTGCACTGTGGTGTTTTCACTCGGGGTTGTCATGTCCTTGACAACCTGTGGTCCAGCTTGAAATAAGGTGGAAATGCCAGTAAAAAGAAAGAAAACCATCCGTTTAACAGTCTAAAGCCTCAGCTGGCTTCAAAATGAGGAGAGACCTCCCATTAAAAAATGAGGGTGGTACAAGCTTGTGATGGAGAGAAAAGTTGGTGACATTTTGTGAAGAGTCAGAAGGTCTTTGTATGAATCTGACTTTCAACCAAAGTGCAGACAGCTCCCTCCTCTCCTGAGCATCACAATAATGACCCCCAAACCCACATGGTTTAACAACAAAATGCAGCCGCTCGTCATTGCCATGAGAAGCCACCGCAGGCTGGTGCCAAATCTCATGCAGAACCTCCCTCTCCAGTTCTGACCACTACATGCATGCTACTTTTACTGGGCAAAGAGAAGCAAAAGTCCTTACAGTAAACATCAGTTGGCAGCCTCCCAGGATGTAGTCCAGGAAGGAGAAGTCTCTGGTTATCTGAAAGAAAAACCATAAAACAGTGTTTCAGCAATTTTCGTCACTGCAGAACAAATCAAATAAATACACAGAAAGTGCCCAAGCCTGCAGTCACTGCGAGTTTGGGCCTTTGGGGGCTTTGGACACGTGGCAGAGCGATGGGAAAACCACTTGAGTCTCCCAGGGCAGCATTTTGGTGCTACACAAGTTGCACGGGGCCAAGCAGAGCCATGTATTGGGCCAAAGCTGGAGTGGGAGGCCTGAGAGCTGGTGGCTATTGTGGTGAACTGAATGGAGTGTTCCTTCTTCATGGCCAAAACAGTCTCATGACACCTGCAGATCCAATGCAGGAAGAGCTGTGTTGGTGCTTTCCCCGCTGTGCTGCTGCCATATGTAGGGGGGACTTCAGCACCTCAGCTCAGAAGAAGGACCTCTCCCACCTGTACCCAACCCTTGCCCCCAGGGAGACACCAAGCAGTTGGAAAGCACCCTCTTGGGCTTCATGCAGACCCTGCCCACCCTGAACACCTCCTCCTTAAGTCTGTGGCCACCTGCAGAAAGCAAATCACACTTTTATTCAGGCCATGCAGGGCCTGCGCTTGGAAATACAAGGAAAGCAGAGGCAGAAAGGATCTCAGGAAGACCCAAGCTCAGTCAGGGGCTGAACGAAACATCAGAGAGACATACTCACTTTGCATGATTTGACAATGATGATCCCAGAGTTTTTGTAATTCTTTTTCTTCTTTTGCTTTTTGGGGTTAATACACTCTAGCTCGAGCTGTAACAAACAAGACAGACCCTTGTGTGAGAGCAATGCTGAGCTGTGCCACGTGACTGCAGATGCCAGAAGCCATATCCTGTGGGCACCCCCTCCAGTATTGAAGATGAAGACTTCATATTCAGAGGAAAAACAGGCTCAATGCCTGCCTCTGGCACCATCCCCTTGCAAGGAGGTTGGACTTGGCTTCTTCTCAGCACAGGCTGAGGGTCTCAGTGTAAGTACCAAAGTCCACCACCAGTCTAAAGGAGCCCCTTCCTCATTCTTCCCCAAAAGCGTGTCAGCACTTACTGGAGAGGCATCTTGGGCTTCACACAACCTGGCCACTGAGGTCTGAAACTCGCCAATGAAGTCGTGTCCCCCATCACTATCGTAGTCATAACATATCACCTGGTGTGGAAAGAGCACAAACCATCCTCAGATGCAGGAACGGTGTCCTGCTTGAAGTCCCCAACCTCCCCTGCTGGAGACAAGGTGGGTTTAGCTGGTTTTGGGGGTGGTTCTCTTCAGTTTGTCAGTTTGGGTTTTTTTAATAAGCCAGCCATGGGGGTTTAGGTCAGCTCAATTCCAGAGCTGACCCCCACAAAACAAGGAGAAGGGTCCCCACTACCTTTATGAGCTTCTCCACATCTCCATCACACAGTGACACCAAAGGCACAGTGAATGGCTTCCAGACAGGGTCCAGTGTGTACTTGATCACCTGGAGGTGAGAGCAGAGGGACGGTGTTACAACAGGCACATCCACAGGTGGAGATCAGCACAAAGCAGGGACACAACTCCAGGTGCAACCCTGGACCAGGTTCCCAGTGGGGCAGGCCAGGAAAGCTGCAGAAAGCACCATCTCAGCCCCCTCCTGCCTCCATAACTGAGACACAGTGGCTTCCCCTTCTCAGGCTGCAGCACATGTGAGTTACAACAGGCTTGTTTTCATTGCACTGGGTGATTCATCCACCTCCAGGGGCAATTAAATAAACTGGCCTGAGAGAACAGCTGCGACACACTGGACAGCATGGGCACTGCCATGCCCAGAGCACGGGCACAGCCACCCACCCCACAACTTCAAGGCCAGCAGCTACTATTTATGCCCCTGCATCCCACTGCTTGTACCCCACTTACTGCTTACTCCCCCCAGCACCCCAGCCAGCCTCCATCTGGGATCTGACCATCGAGACGATGGAGCAGCGGGATGCTGCAAACGGTCCTGGAAAGCCAAAACAGCCCTGGGCACACTAAGCTCTCTTGTCTCATCTGTGTAACATCTGCTGCCTGAGCTGGAGAAATATTAATTGATGCTTTTTGACATTTCCTGAGAGAATGCAATTGCTTGTTGGAAACCCAAGCAAACGCTAGTGGGCTCTGGGCACATGTTGGGTACATCAGAGATGTGGGCAGGGCAGGCAAAGACCCTCTTTCACAAAGATGTTGTGCTCAGAAAGAGAGGATCATGTGAATGTTAGGAGTCAGACACAGGCAGCAGATTAACCCTTCTCTGTGCAAGGCAAACACGGGATATTTGGCGTGGAGGACCTTGGATCTTTGCAGCTGGAGCAGTAACAGCACAGAGCAGCAAGGAAGAGATCCACGGCTGCTGCCACAGGCAAACAGCTGCGTGGGATCTGGAACAGGCATCTTGTTTGACAGACAAGCTCTCACACGAGACCGGGGGAAACCCTGACAATGCGAGCAGAGTTTAGCTGAATTTGTAAACACCTCCTGCTGGAGCCTGGAAGAGCAGGGGGAGCCCACGCACCCCAAGATGCTGCCCACAGGCTGCCAGCCGCCGGGTCCCCAGGGTGGGTGGGGAAGGATCCGGCATCTCTACTGCACAGTGCCCAGCTGGGCATTCACACTTGTGAATAACAGACTGCAATGAGCACACTAATCCTGCCCTGCCAGACAGCTCCACTGAGGCAGGAGAAATGCCAGCATCAGACGGAGAGCTGGTTGTATTCCTGCCCCGAAAGCTGCAAGAATGGGGAGCGTTATTTCTTTGTATTCAGCCCTGAAACACAAAGATGGTCATAGAATTACAGAATGGTTTGGGTTGGAAGGGATCTTAAAGATAATCCAGTTCCAACCCCTTGCCACAGGCAGGGACACCTTCCACTAGACCTGGCTGCTTGAAGTCCTGTCCAGCCTGGCCTTGAACACTTCCAGGGATGGGTCACACAGTATGGGATTTGTCTGAGGGCAGTGGGATGCATTTAGGGTTGGTAAGGAGGAGGCTGTTAGAACACCTGTTGCTTGAAAGAAAACTTGTCTAGACCCTATTCCAGTGAAACAGGACAATGGAGGAACTGGGCAGCAACTCAGAGGAAACACAAGTATATACATCTGCTCCTCACAAAACTGACATATTTATAGAGATCCCAGTGATGGGTGGTGCACAGTTACCTTCTCAAATCCCACACCTCTTCCAGGAGGAAGGGCTGGAGGTCGCTTCAAAACCTCCCATATGAGAAACATGTCTCAGCGAGACAAAGCCCAGATATCCACACTAAACTAGGAGGAAACAACAAAACAAGGTCCCAGTCTGCTCCCACAGAAATACAGGAGAAATTAAGGTTGATATGAATTAAATATGCATGGAAAGGTGTGTGGGAAAGCACCAAAAATAAACAGCAGAGCTGGGATTATAAGGATGAGCTACATCAGTACCACAGGACACAGGGTGTTACCCATGTCCTGGTGCTCATGTGCACGTGGTGTGTGAGTGAAGGAAATCCTCATGGACTTTGCACAGAAGGGGTAAAACCCAACCTATGAGGAGACTCTATAAATAAACACCACTCTCTCCTGCCTGAGCTCATCCTGTGTTTTGTTACAGCAGTTTGCTGCAGTGGGACAATGGGGTCCTTAACCGAGCCTTGAAGGGGCAAGAAAAGGGATGGGAAAAAGGGGGGTGTGAGATGGGTGTAATGGAGCCCTGCTCCTTTGCCACAGAGGCCGCCGTGAGCATCCCCTCTCTTCTTTCTGCAAGCTGCCAGGAGCTATGTGCAAACAAAAAAAGCCTTGAAACAAGCTTTGAGGAGGGGAAAAAAAGCAGTTAAAAAGTACTTATTAGTCCGATGTTAAAGCAGAAGCCCGTCTGTTTCTCCCTGCCCATGCTGTGCCTGGTATTCATATCACTGGCTTTAACAGCTTCAGAATGTAACCAGAGGGAGCTCAGATCCCAATATCACAGCAGGAATAAATGAAGGAGAGGGGTCAGCTGGCCCTGATCATACCCGCCAGGACCCTGGTACAAGTCTCTACTTTCTTGGCTGTGGCTCCAGTCCCCTGAGACACGAGGCCGAGTGCTCATGCACTGGAGGTGCCCAAGCATCCTGCCAGCTTAAGTGAAGGTCTGGCAAAATTTCATTTTAACCTTTCCTCACAACCTTCCATCACCTCTCTCCACCATATCACAGGATCACAGAATATGCTGAGTTGGGAGGGAACCACAAGGAACATCAGGTCCAACTCTCAGCCCTGCACAGGACACTCCAGGATTAACACCACGTGCCTGAGAGCATCATCCAAATGCTCCTTGTACTCTGTCAGGCTTGGTGCTATGACCACTTCTCTGGAGAGCCTGTTCCAGTGCCCAACCATGCTCTGAGTGATGAACTTTTTTCTAATATCCAATCTAAACCTCCCCTGACACAACTTCAGGCCATTCCCATGCATTCTCCAGATCACAGCTCACCCTGATGCTCCTGCAAGTGGAGGGAGAGAGGTCCAGGGCTCAGCCTCTGACCAGGCTGAGCCTAGAGATTAACAGGGGCTAGAAGACATCTCCCTCTCTGTCTGTTAGATACTGTAGTGGGTAGTACAGAAAAGATCTCAAGACTTTGCTAGCCTCAGTAAATCTTCATCCACTGGAGTCCAGCAGCCTCAGCTGCACACCAGGAAGAGTCTGAAATCCTTGGATCCCACTCTGCTTTATAGGCGATTGATGAGACAATGCTGAGAAGGGCAAGAGGAGTTGATATAAAGATGAGGGTGTCTCAGCAGCTTGGGTTAGAGTTTTGCTCACCTCTGTTCTGTGGACCAGCATCCACTTCCCATCATCACCTGGTTTATGAAACTCCAAGAAGGGGTCTGACTTCCCAAAAAGGTCCTAGGGGGAGAAGAAACAGGATGGGTTACATGGTGCTCTGCAAAAAGCAACAGCTGGTCCAAGAAAGATCTTCCCCTGGCAGTGCCAACCCTGCAGACACCCTCATGTCCTCATGGGACCAGCTCAAGCACACTGGCAAACAGGCAGCACCCAAGGGCAGCATCCTGCCCACCTCCCTGTCCTGATCATGTGAATCCCCTTGATTTCCACACCACACTTCAGCACTGCTGTGGAGGGCATGTTGGCACCCCAGCGTGTGCCTGTGGGATTTGCCAGCGGGCGCCCAGTACCCAACAAGCTCTCTGGACACAGATGCCATAGAAAACAACCCCAGCTGGGAGACAGCTGCATTTGGGTTTGGAAAAACATCCAAACTTCAAAGGAAAAACAGAATTATGAAGTGCATGAGTGTCTCGGGGGGAAAAGGAAAAAAATCCACCCTCCTACACACAGCAATAAAGCATCAGCAAAGGAAATCTTTAAGGAGCAAGCTGCCCTGGTGTTGAAAGAGATCGTGTAACACCCTCTGAGATATGCAGCCCTGAGTCAGTGTGTGCTGCCTTCCCTGCCAGCGTCTCCTCAGATAATCTTCTGATAAAGGGCCGCTGCTTTATGAGAAATATGTACACACATACACACACACATCCCTACTGGGTATCGGCACGGGGGCTGCTTTGGCACCCGCAGCCCGGGCGGTGCTGGTGGCACCAACAGGGAAACTCCAGCTTTTCCAAGCAGAGCTTCATTCCCATTCAGAAAAACTAACAAGAAACCAAGCCCCAAATACTCCAGATGATTTATTCAGAGCTTAAGTCATTTCAGTTGTGTTTTCTTCCTAGAGGAAGGTGGGTGCCTGACTCCTGAAAAGAGCTGGAGGAACTTCTTGTGGGTTTGAACAGGAGCTTTTTGGGCTTAACAGTGATGCAGTGGGGATGCAAGGGGCTGTGCATAGAGGAGGAGGAAGCACAGACATCCCAGGACCCCGTGTCCACAGCCAGCCTGGGAGGTGATGGCTGGGATGGACACAGGCTCTAGTGATGCCCCAGCAGAAAATCCACCAACATTTCTATCTAACCCTGTTTTCAAAGTCAGCCAGAAAAGTAAATCATTATGAAGTGTTTTGGCTTGGAGAAACTATAACCTACTTCAGCCAGAATTCTTCTGCCAGAGGAGCAGACCATAAAGGCTCACAGGGGATCTCTCACAGGATTCTCTCTCTGGGGTGAGATGAGGTTATTCTTCTCCTACCCTTTCTCACACACTTGTAGGAAAGAAAACCAAGCCATTTTTTCTGCAGTGTTATGGTTATGGCAGAGCTCTGATCCTGCTCACCCACCACCTGGACTTGGGCACTTTGAAGCTTCACAGACGGATTAAAGAACTATTGGTGGGTACCTGACCTGCCTGTGCTGGCTTAACCTCCAGCACAAGGTGGCTTCATCAGTGCCAGCCCAGCGTGGGCTGGTGGAGGCACCAGCTCTGATGGCAGTGGGGAGTTTTGAAGGATGTTTCTTACCATCCCACACAGAGCAGCCTGGTTTGCAAGTCCAGTCAGTCTTGTTCTGCTCAAATTGAGGTGGGAGATGTCTCCAAGCCACAGGACTGTGGGCTGCTATTTTAAAACATCAAACCCACAAACATCACCCCTGCAAACCTGGCAGGAGATGGAAAGTGAGCAACCAGAGCTGCTCAGCAGACCAGATCGATCTGCAAACTGGTCCAAGAATCTAAGTCATCCAAACTGGTCCCTGCACAGTATGGATAAGGAGGGTTGAGGTAGCACTTCCAGCAGATGCAGCTCCCCAGACCACAGCTTCCAGCACCAGTCCTGGCTCGCAGCACTTGCTACCCCCCAGCCACGCTGAAGCATCACTGTCCCCATAGCTGCAGTGGCATGGACGTCTCTGGGGCTGGGTTCACAGTGCTGGTGGAAATATCTGCTCTTCTGCAAGATATTTTATCTTTCAACAGCTCTCACAAGAGCTAATCTGACATAAGGTACAAGAGCCTCGGGCTGGATCTGCTGCTGACATGCTCTCGCTGTGCAGCTTCGGCATTTAAAGGAAAGTAGTGAACTGCAGGTGTAGATAATGGATGTGTGATGGGGAGGAGGATCTGCCTGCGGCCTCAGAGATGTCCCGGCCTCAGGGTGGCCATGGTAGAAGGAGATGCCTGGGGGTGAGCACAGCTCCAGGCACAGCCGCTGGTAAGGTGTGCCCACAGCTTCAGCTTGGCATGTGCAGCAAGACGATCCCACGGCCCCACCACAAAATATCCTGTGAGATCCAATCCCTTCCTATGACGTCGAGCCTCCAGTCACACTCCCTAGCTCCATACTGCATGGTACAGGAGGTTGTAACCCCCCAACTGTAACCTTATCCCTGGGATTTTTTTGCTTATCCACTTCTCTTCTGTCTTTCCTAAACTTAAGTGAGTTTTACCCAGCTCACACAGTTGCATTCCAACCATGACCAATAATGACCCCAAAATACTATTTTTCATCCAACCTTGCTAGTTCTTAGTGACTGCAGGTGGTCACTGAGGATGAACTTCCTGCTGACCCTATTGATAAACTGGAGGGAGACCCAGAAAAACACAGTCCTTATCCCAGTGTAACCAGGTAGATGCTCTATTTCTGTACCTTGACTATGGGTTTGAAGAGCAGCAGACCCACAGGTATCATGTCCTGGCTGAAGAAAATAAAAAGATGTCACTTCTGTATAACCTGGTAAAGAAACTTGATTGCAAACCAAACTAGAAAGGCAACTCCTGCCCAGGAAGTGATACCACCAGTGAAGTTACACTTATACAAGAAGTGGATGTATGCCTGAGGTACCAGCGAGGACCTGGCTACTCGGTCCTGCTCTTCACAATGGCCACAGCTGCCAAGAGACCCTGAAGCACGAAGGAAGGGCACCAAACCTGGTGTGAAATCCCATCCCTTGCTTCACAGGGGAGCAGAGGCTTTTTCTTGGGGTGCTGGCAGAAAACTGTTGTATTAGGGATGTCTTTGCCGACACACATTGGTTGTTGACTCTTGGCCACATCTCAGAGGAAGCCACCAGCACATTGAAATAGAGGGGATTTCTTAAAAGGGGCATTTAGCTCCTTGCACTAGGCAAGGTAAGCAGGAGGGAAAGAAAACAGGCATTCCCAACAGGTGGGAAAAACACTTGGATAAACCAGACATCTTTCCAGTTTGGACAACAGGACTGGACAAATCACATCTTCTGCCCCAGCAAACGCCCTTCTGCCTGGCTGCTTGCTTTACCCTGTTTTCAAACAAACTAAGAGCCATCCTGCCAATAATGCAAGCTCTGGAGAGACTAGGAAGAAGGAAAAAAATAATATTCCCATTGATTGCTTAGCAACAGCACTGGTTCAAGAGGAATAGCTCTGGTTGCCTGGTAAATAAGGTCAGAAGACGCCGTTCAGAAAGGCTCACCATTTCCTGTGTATCATATTCAAAGTAAAACTCATGCATTACCGCCTCCAGGAGATCAACACTTCTCCCTCAGAGGAGACAGGCCTTACAGACTGATTCCAGAGAAGCTGAATGCCACAAGCCAGGAGCTCTCAGCACATCTGAGATACAGGTTCAAGCGGCATCAAAACTTCCAGCTCCATCAGGAGGCACTTTCAAATGGCTACCACTGAAGCAGTGAATCTGCTGTCTGTAAACATGCTAGTACACAGATCCTGTGCCACAAGGACTTTTTCCACCTCCACACATGTGATGAAGAAAGCAACACCGTGACAATGGGGCAACTGAGGCACAAGTATAGCCAGCAGCACCACCAGGACTTGAACCCTCCCAGTCTCACCCTGAAGCTTTCTCCAGCAGGACTATTTTCTGCCCCTATTACACCCAAAGCAGAGATTTCTTGAGATCCCAAGGACAGAAGTTTAACACTGCATTCCCCAGACACAGCTCCACTCACCTTTTTATCCAGTTTTCTGCCAGCCATGCTCAGAGTAATCACCCTGTTATCCGAGAGCTCCTGGGCAGCTATCTGAAAGACAAGGGAAGGATGTGTTCATTTTCAGCATTAAAAAATGAAGCTTCTAGTAAAATACTCAGCCCCTTCCCCGAGTGTCATGTTGGAGCTAGTCTCACATGGCTTTTCTGCACCAGGGCTCTCTCAGGATGTGGAGAAGCCTCCAAGGACTAAGCCAAGAGGAAGCAAAAGCCATATAAACCCTTGCCAGCAAGATGTGGCACCTCATCCTCCATGTCTCAGGCTGGACACAGCAAAACAGAGCTGCCCCATCCCTGAGGGGAGATGCTGGTGACACCCAGGACTTGAGCCATGTCTCTGCATGATCACCTAATAAGAGAAGCCCAAGAAAGAAGACACCACTGCTGCTCCTGATCAGCTGCAGCAGGCAGGAGTGCAGCCTGGACTACTTCAGCTTAAGAGACTTTATTCACATATGCTCCAGAAGAGAGCTTCAGCTGCCAAGTGCCAATGGGCCAGTTTTGTCTGCAATGTGGTCTAATGATTCTCCTGGTATTTTAAGGGAACATTTATAACAAAATCCCACATTTATTCACTTTTATTACCAGCCATTTTCTGAATCACTTGTCTTTTTTTCCTGTGTCCTGTCCAAGCATCTGCCTGCTCCCTGGAGTGGGATGAGCTGTTCCCGAGCATCCCTGCCTGCATCCTCCTCCTCCCTGGGCAGGAGCTGGCACCAGAACAGCTGGAAGCACGATATGGACATTGTCCTTGTGCCCAGTGGTCCCAAGCACAGCCATTTGCTGGCTTTCACATGGGGCTGTTCTGCCATGGCATCAGTTTTCTCTCCCACCTAGTTCTTGGTTGGTGTACACAGTCCTCAAAACCAGCAGGAGGAAAAGAAGCTGTAGGGAAACGGATGAAATTTGCCCTTTGCCAATCCCCATGAAAGCATACCCAGTTGATATCCAGCATTTTAGGGCTTACTGCAGGATATGTAAAAGCCAGACTGTGCAGAGAAGTGAGGAAAGTTCTTGTGCTACCCTGCCACGGGTTACAGGTGGTATCTTCTCTTGGCCAGCATGGACAAAACCAACATCCCTACTGCTGCTTCTGGCAGAGGTGTACAGCAAGACCTTGGGACTGACTTCTACAAACACAGAGACTTGCTTTGGGATCCTTCCCTCTCTTCAAACCTAGGGACCCCCATGCAATCCCATCCAGCCAGCCAAGTTTGTCTGTTGCATCCACCCTTGTGTCATCTCAGTTAAGAAAATGGATAACTGGGCAAAACTGAAGGGAAAGGGGTTAAGAAAGCAGCCTTTGGCTCCAAATTCTATGTTCTACATCAGTGAGTCCAAAGCTGACACCTGATCCTCCAGTGGTGTCCACAGCCTGTGCTCCAGCACTGTGCCAAGCAATCCCACCACACAAAAAACGCTGCTGCCATCACCTAGTCCAAGCCAGGGCAAAAAAACCCCAGATCAGAAAACTGTATCAGTTGTACAAAATGAAGCAGATGTCTCTGATCCTTGGATGTTTAATGACACATTAGTGACAGATCAGGACCTTTTTTTTTTTTGAAGTGTGCAACCTTTGAACTTGACTGGAAACTTTTCATGTGGTCCAGCTCTTCCCACTCAAGCACTGGACGGGAGTTGAGAGCCGGTTCCTCTGGGATGGCACACGGCATCAGGCACTGCTTCTGAACTTCACTGTGGCTTTTCCTCTCCTACTTAAAGACTAACTGCAGCAATTAAGAGAGAAATGCATCTTCCTCTAGAGCAAACAGCAATGGAGATGCCCTTGCAGCATCAGATCCTGGGCTTTTAAACCTTTCCAGTGCTTTTAAACCTGACAGAAGTTTAACTCCTTACTGGCCTTTTCTTCTACATCTTTGCAGCCTCACTGCACATCTCACAAAGCCCATAATATAGCTGAGATCCAAAAATGATGGGAGCTGTGGTAGAAGGGAAACACACCTAAATTTAGTCTTTTCTTTTAAAAAAAAACATTGCTAAAAAGATCCACAGCGGGAAGGCCGCTGCCCGAAGGGGTCTGCATCGGATTCAGCAGCTGTTGCTATGAGAGTTGTTGCCATGGCACAGCTCCATCCTCATCCTAACAAATAAAATCACCCATCCCTGGAAAAGGAATGAGCCCTCTTACCTCTCGCTACACCAGAGAGGTCTGAGCAGGCGCCTTGTACCAGATAACAGGAGCAAAGATTTACTTTGTACTTCTCCAGATTGAGGTTTTTCTTATTGCTGAGACTGAGGTAGGGGTTGAAGACTCACAGCACTGGGCATGAAACAGACACTGGGCAAGATGGTCCCTGTCCCAAATAAATCATTGTCCAAACAGACCAAAGTGGCCAGAAGAGCATGAGGGAAAGGGAAAAATATTAATGGGGGACATCCCCGTCTCCTGGACCCCAGGTGAGTGTCCCCCATCCGCCTGTACACACTCAGTAGGCAACATAAAGGAGTAACTGTACCGTTATCATCCCTTTCCCAGCTGGCTTCCCATTCCCCAGAAGGAGAGTCCTTGTTATTTTCTTGCTGGAGACGATCTAGAGAAACCAAAGAAAATAAAAACATGATTGCACAAGTGATCAGAAGCAGACTCATAAGCAACTGATCATTGCTCATGTGAGTTAATTCAGATTAGGCACTCGCAACAGTAGAAAAAAGGCATCATATCCAGGGGTGTCCACGAGAGTGGGAATATCACCACCGACACCCCAGCCCATGGGGTGCAGGGCAGCAGCTGCACAGTGCAGGGAAGCGATGGCAGGAGAAGCTGAAGCACCACCTCCCACTGAACCCAGGGACCAGCCCTCTGGTGGAGGAGGTCAGCGAGACCTCACACAGACAGAGCTACCACGATCTGCTCCCAGCAAAATCACCACTCGATCTCTTAAACTCCAGTTTAAGTACTTCTGACGTGACCCCTGCCAGCACCCTGCTCGCAGACCATGTTTCCATGGGTGGATCTGGTGGATACACACCGGATGCTGCTCTCCCCCAGCATCATTCTGCGCCCCCAGCACAGGGGTCAGCACCCCCAAGGGCTTGTTCTCTCCTTCACTTCTGCTTTGTAAGAGGGCAGACAGGACATTCTGGGAGACGAATTAAAGAGATTTTTCCCCTCTCAGTGAGTTTTGGTCACCTTCAGATCTGGGGAACCTGTAATTTTTCTTCACGAGACACAGACCTGCACACAGGGATCCAGCAACCTGCTGGAGCTACCTGTGCTCTGCTCCCATATTTAGCGGGTCCCCTTCAAGCCCAGATAAGCTTTAAAGGTCCCTTCTAACCCATATATTCCAAAATACTCTATGATCCTATGATTTTTGCCATTTCAAAGCAAAAACTCTTTTCCTTTGCAGCGAACCAGCCATGTCCCGGTGCTTTTGATCCACAGGAACCACCAGCCAGTGTAACCAGATGTTTGTGCCCCACTGTGTACAGGCAGGAGAAAACTCCTCACAACCCTGGCTAGTAGAAACCACGGATGCGCTCCAGCCTGATCCCTACTACGCTTCCTTTGGCCAAAGAAGTCATTACAGGCCTCTGAATGATCCAACCGTCCTTTTAAATCCTACCACAGACCTCATTAGCTGCACTAAGCGATCTGTCTAATCTGCCTGAGCTCCGACGCGAACTCAAAATTGGAAAGTCAGAGCTCACTGTGCGGCCAGCGCTGCCCACAGCTGCTCTTCACTTCTCAGAGCTCATGGAAACATGTCACCAGACAAATTCCAGTCGCAGCAGGAACCCACAGCAGGGTGGTTGAACCCACATGCCCCATCCGCTCTGTTTCACCCCTCTCCTCACCCTTGTGCATGTGCTACCACTCCAGTCCACCTCTGCCCTGAGACCAGGCTGTGCTGCAAGCCCACCCTGGCATGGGGAGAGAAGGCTAACAGGATTTCAGGGAAAAAAGGGAAAGGAAAAATCCCTCCATTCCAAAGCTGGTGCCTTGTTGTGGACTAAATGTCACCAAGGAGCTGACATGGGAACTGCTGCTCAAACTGGGCGCACACACACGCCAAGCTCTCTTTTGCAGGGTGGAAATGCTGGCTCAAAAGGTCTGAGCTCTCTTCTTTCTGACAGACTAACCCCACCAGCTGTGCCCAAAGACACAGAAGACAGAGATGCCACCCCAGAGAAACAATCGGCTGTTCTGAGAGAGCACTTGGACGTGAAACCTGCCAACAGCTGCCCACCCCCAGCATTACCACAGCCCAGGAGGCTCTGTCCAGGCTCATGCTCTGACATAATCACCTTCCCAAGCACCACAAGTGTTGGTCTCTTCTGGGAGACCCAACAAGCAGAAGCAGATGGGTCACGTCCTTTCACATTCCTCCCCAGTGCATAGAGATAAGATTTCTCTGCAGCATGCAGAGGCCTGGACTGCTGCAGAGCCACACTTAGGAGCAGCAAAGTTTCACTTCTGTTTCCTTATGTCCGTAAATTCTCTGCTTGCAGCTTCCACCAAGACCATGACTTTCACAAGCAGTCCTGCTGAGCTGCCCCACACTGGAGCTGGCCGTGTTTCAGCAACAGGAGAACTAATGGCAAAGGATGGGTTTGGGCTAGACCACTGAAGGGCCAGGGCTGTTTCCTGCACTGTCTCTTAACTTCTGCAGGAGCAGAATTAGGTCATCACAGAGCCCTTCCAAAATTCCAGACATTAAACTTCTAGCTCTGTAAATGTCAATGCTCTTCTAACACATCAAGCTCTCGAGCTGGCAGTGGTAAAGTCACTTGTCCCACCTGCCACATGCAGTGCCATCCTGCAGTCTGTGTGATACAGGGATCACCTTCATGAGCCTCCCTGAGCACCTTGGGCTGGCTCTCCACACTGACCCACCTATTACAGTACCTCCTTTCTCCCCATTCCCAGCACTGTGCACAATAGTAACATTTTCTCCCATGCTCTGCGCTTGTGCCAGGTACCACAGCAGCCCTGACCTGCCAGATGCTGCAAAAGAATGGAAAAAATTCCCCTCATTCTCTGCTTCTGAGTCAGAGGACAAAGACATTTGGAGAATTCAGCTGCCAGCTTCTAACAGGGTCTGGGCTCATGAACGAAAAGACCTTTCCAAAGGCTTATAAATCGCATTGTTTCCTGAAAGCTTTTCCACAGGAAGAGCAAAATGCATTCCGCAACCAACATGCTCAAGTAGGAGAGATGATTTGCTACACAACAGTAACGGACTTGAGCAAGTAGACAACAGCCCTAACGTGGAACAGCTCAACCTTAACAGGAGAAGTGTGTCAAGAAAATTAAAGTAGTTTTGCCAGGAAGGACCCAGCAAACTTTGCAGTAGATAAGAGTAGCAGCTGTAATCCCACCACGTCCCTGTGGCTGACACAATTTGGGGTCCCTTCACTGCAGGGAACCTCAGAGACTCACCATGCCCAGTGTGCAGGAGAACTCGCCCAGGAAATCATGCTCATACAGCTGCGTGCTTGACTTGTCCTGGTCAAACAGGGCAAACTTGAGCTTCTGCACTTCTTCAAAGTGGTAGTCAATGATGAATTTCTTGGCAAAAGCTGGGTTGAGGTTGTTCACAGCTGTCTCTGTCCTGTCGAGCTGCAAAGGAAAATAAAAAAAAAAAAAGAGGCATTTAGGCATTTGCATCTTGCATCTTTGTCACTGCCATGTCTCCTCTGATTTCAGCCCAGAAACACTGCAGTGACCC
This sequence comes from Sclerurus mexicanus, assembly GCA_013396755.1. NCBI lineage: Eukaryota > Metazoa > Chordata > Aves > Passeriformes > Furnariidae > Sclerurus > Sclerurus mexicanus. The sequence continues at coordinate 120,581 of VWZF01006212.1, read as the reverse complement.
TAAAAGTGAGTGCACCAGGTGCTCAGCAGAGCTGCCCCTAAATGCAAGCTATACCCAGGTACACGAGGTGGGATCCATCTAAACACACCATGGCACGTCCTGCAGAGCTGCCTCCCCAAGATCGGGGTGTGTGGGGCTGGACAACCCACCCCAGCCAACAGCCAGGGCAGGAGTGCACATCCAGCCAAGGTTCAGCGTGGACTCGAGGCTCACTGAAGCTGGAATTGTTTCATTTGCTTCTAAGCCCTGTTCTCCCAGGAGCTGAGGCTCTCACACATCTCTGATCCTCAACCAGACCCACACAGCTGCAGTGCCAAACTTGTTTCTTTCAGGCTGTGCAGCCAACAACAAGGACAAGCAAAACAAGAAGCATCATGAGCCAGGCCAGTAACTCTCTGGCATTTCCCTCTAGATCTTAAACCAAAACATCCACGTGGTTTCTTCCCTCTTGTCCTTCC